>CM022881.1:1954635-1975414 GCA_012654025.1 Pachypsylla venusta
TGGAAATAGAAAGGCGAGAGGAATGATTTTTGTAGCGTTTAAAGAAGGAAGGCGATGGGTGAAGACAATCCGGAAGAAGTTATACAGAGAACTGGAAATAGAAAGGCGAGAGGAATGATTTTTGTAGCGTTTAAAGAAGGAAGGCGATGGGTGAAGACAATCCGGAAGAAGTTATACAGAGAACTGGAAATAGAAAGGCGAGAGGAATGATTTTTGTAGCGTTTAAAGAAGGAAGGCGATGGGTGAAGACAATCCGGAAGAAGTTATACAGAGAACTGGAAATAGAAAGGCGAGAGGAATGATTTTTGTAGCGTTTAAAGAAGGAAGGCGATGGGTGAAGACAATCCGGAAGAAGTTATACAGAGAACTGGAAATAGAAAGTCAAAATTTTATCTGACGCAACAAATTACTATTGCTATCCAAAGAGGCAATGCCGCTAGTTTTTCTTCATTTCTGCCAGGAAATCCAGAAGATCTATTTTATTATTGAATTATTAATTAATATATTTTCACGATTTTTGTTTATTAAAAAATCGTAAAAATTTTATATTCTGGGTTGAATTCAAATATTGTGCTCTGCGTTTCGAGCAACTCTTTTATATTGTTTGATTCAATACAAGACCAAAGAAGGAGAACTTTCAGTAATCCAACAGCTTCATATTCGAAACAGACCGGGAGATATTGTCGTCGGAACGTAAGGTAGGTGAACTTTATCCCGAGTAGTCCTGTGAAGTCACAGTCGCTATTCAATAACTTTTAGCATCGAACTTTTCCTTCCTTTTTTCTTGGCGTCTTTCCCAGTTTGACCGTTTCAATTCCTTTGTCTATCATTCGTTTCAACTGCTTTAAATTCTCATTCATCATATTTTATCCCCCCCCCCCTCACCGAATTATTTAACATTTTATTTTGTAGTTCGTAATTTTACAGTTATCAGTTATTATGTTTCATAGGTGGAGAAGCAAGGACCTTAACTGTTAAGCATTTTCTTTTCTTTCTTTTTTTAAAGAAAAAGTCAATTATTTTTTACATATCACAGCACGAGAAGTGAAGAACATTTTTTTATTTCACTCCAATTTGAAATACTCGTAAATGAAAATATGCTGCCGCAACACTGATTTGAGGCATTCTTTGAATTCGTTATTTTGAATCTCGTGATTTTGGAAATGTGGTCTTTATCCATCATATTAATTTATGTTTGCTGCTGATTCAACTAATTCTGCTTCTGCTACTTTTGCTATGAGTTGAGATTTAGCTCAGGAGTGTTTAGAGTCAATCAATCAATAGTGACGTTATGGTTTCCGATGGTATATATAAGAATGCAGCTTTAAGGAAGTTGTTCTTTGCTGCTATTCTAGCTATATAAGTTGGAATGCGCCTCCAGATCGATGTCAATCACTGCAATATAATCTGAGGTGCTTCATGTTTGTAAAAAAAAAATATCTTTTATATGTAAAAGGCAATGTCCTGAATGACTGATCAACGTAGAGCCTAAACTATTAATGCTACAGACTTGAAATTTGGCAGGGACCTTCGTTGCACCATTTAAGTGTGCACTAAGAAAGAATTTTGCTAAATTTTAATTTTAAGAGTTAGAAATCGCGAAAAGTAAACAATGCCCATAAGAAATACATTGGAGCGGGAGAGATAGCATGATACATGTATATAAAAATGTGATTTCATTTAAAATATGCGCGGGCGAAACCACGATCGGGGGATGGTGTTTCTTAATAAAATGTAACCAATTTCAATTCATTTCTTTTCTTGTCGTCTGATAAGGTTTCATTCCACTCTGGACTCTCTGTAGTTTATCCAAAGTGATCTTCTCATCCAATATACCTTCATTCTAGCAACAAGTGCTTGTGACATTATCGCTGATATCATCTGCACATTCTGTCTCTAGTCTCCCTTTATCTTCATATCTAGGATTATTAATCTTTCTAAAGGTTGATCTCACTCAATTATTTCTTTAATGATTATGTAAGAGGTGGCAGAGAGAAGGGAGTTCTCATATTATTGTCGCATAAATGTAGACGTTTGAAGGAAAAACAGTTTTTTTTAACTATTCTCATTCGACTTTTTGAATGAACTTTTGAGTCGTTACAAAAAACTAATAATAAACTCCTTGTGGGTGGTTAGTATAGTAAAACATTAAGGTTCTAGTCTTGATGTGAGACTCGAAATTTGATATTTTACGCTACAAGGTAGGTAGAATCCAAAAATCGAATAAAAAAGCCCGTTTGTCTGCCGTGTCGTGCGTCGTAAAAGTCATTATTACTTTTTAGCGTTGACTCATTGTGATAAAATTTAGTATGTAGGTCCAATTTTGGAAATGTGGGCCGAAAATTTTCACCAATGTTCTCTTTTGCAAGTGCTATAACATTCATCAATGTCAACCGCTGGTAGCCTAATGTTGAACAAGGGAGACCCCCAAAGGCCTCCAAATTGTGCCACGGCTTGCCATTTCTACTTTCAAGAATAAATTTAATTTTTAATATGGCAGAGGTTACGCCCAGAAGTAAGACGAGCCACCTTCAGTAAGCATTTGATTTTGTTCAAAAATCAAGATAAAAAATTAATTTATTGCTTTTGTTGAGACAGAATGATTAGAAGTTTGATAAAATACCGGTGCTCCAAATTTTTGGGTCTATCTCAAAATTAATAATTGGGGTGAGTTGTCCACAAGAAATTTAAAATTCAAGAAAAGCTTATGAAAGCCTTTTATCTTTCATGGATAAATTTAGAGCTACTATCGGATTAAGGCTTCTTCCATCAATGAAGTAACTCGATATGACGACCACTCGCAACGAGGAAACTCTTTAAAGGATTTGACGTTTCCTTTCCATTTCAATATAACGAGGATCCTACAAGAGTAAGAAAATGGAATAAATTGGAATCAAACAGGTTGCACATGAAATTTGTGGAAATCATATCCCAGTTATAAATTGACCGAAGGTTTTAAAAGCACGATTTTTTTTCGTACCACGAAAACTCTCGAATGCCTTTTCCGATTTTGATGAAATTCGCTATGGACATATATTATCTAGACAGTACAAGTTCCTGTCTAACGAACACAGTGTGTATACGAAACATTTCGCCATTTGTTTTTACCCGCTCATAACTCTGCCCAATTTAATGATAACGTTTTGTAATTTGAAACACAGGTTGTTTACTGACCCAGAATGACTGCTCGAAAGTTTCAAACCCTAGAGTTGAACAGACGTGTCTTAGACACGGGGGTTCAAATATTGGATATGATGGTACTCATTCATACTCACTGACTCGTGAAAATTATAGACCACTTCCCATGTAACGTGAAATTTGGCAGAACGATTTTAAATATTAGCTCTTGATCTCAGCTTTTAAATTTGGGGAGTTCTCTATCAGATTTTTGATTATTGAGTAAAATGGGATACATGTAATCAAATATTTTTGGTGTAAAGAATATTGTTAAAATTTAGTTCTGAGGGTGTTCCGTTAGTTTAGTATAAAAAACATCCGATTCAGGAAACCAATACTTTGCCTCGGACCAGACTGTCTTCATAGGACACGCCAAGGACGTATTTGAGTGGCTGGGCATAGTTCAAGAGGCCAACGCCCACGCCGGGCACTATCACCGAATTTTCCTTACTTGTAAATAAAGTGAGATTCTTCAATAATATCAATGGCAACTTTATTATAGCTGGTTGTGAACTTCCTATTTTTTTATTTTATTTAGGTGGGTATCAGATTTTTATTTTTCTTTGTATCTTTTGTATAAGTTAGTACTACAATAATGTTATTCTTGATAATGAAATTGTGGAACATTAAATTCAAATGCCCCATAAGCTCAGTGGTCACAGCGTTGGCCTGGTAATCCAGGAGTCGAGGTTCGAAATTTATCCGAGGCATATCCTCTATGAGATTTTGACCACATAATGATACGACTTGGGTTTACTGTTGGAAGAACAAGACCCTTAAGGGACTTAGTGGAAGGCAGTATAAAAAGTCTATTATTTTTTTTTTAAATGTTTTTTATCATTTTTTTAATAACCTGTCAATTATAAGTGTTAAAAAATATTAACTTTTAAATAAATTAAATTAAAACAAAACACCAAAAACATTATTTATTTTAATTTATGAAGAAACTAGTTTCTTCATAAATTAAAATAAATAGTGTTTTCGGTAAGTGTTTTGTTTTAATTTTATTTATAAAAGTTAATATTTCATCATTTTTTCGATTTCTTCTAATTATTATATTTGAATGTATTTTCATCTGTGTTTTTTTTTTAACCAAATGACAAAGACACTTACCTTCACAGGTGAACTGGCCGTAATGTTTCCCACTGCTCTTATCGCCACAAACAACACATTCTATATTCTGATTTTTATCGTTATTTTGTGAGCCTCCAGACTGCGAACTGTTCGTTCCTGGGGTCGTACTTTGTTGTAACTCTCGAAGTCCAGATCCTACACTAGAAGGTACTAGCGACAATGAGTCTTCAGGTATCGATGGTGTAAGATGATGGCCTAACATAGGTTCTCTCCAAGGTGGAGCTACTAGTGTCATACTTCTAGGAAATCCTAAATCTAACGATGATACATCCGATGGTGTTCCAGAAGGTGTTGGAGGATGATGATGATTTCCAGGTGAACTAAAATAACCCGAACCGGCGCCCGAAGTTGGGGGGCCCGGACATAAACCCCCTACTCGGCACACCGCAAGGGCGTTATGGGGAATAATAATGGTTGCTAATTTATGGACTGGTATAAACCAGTCCTATTTCGTCTTGAAATTTGAACCCAATTTGAAAATTAGGTGTACTTATTACTTATTCATATAAAAACATTTAATTTTATTAGAGATATTTAAAATTTTAAAAAAAAAAATCACGAATTTATTTCAAATGATCAACGAGTCAAAATTATCAATTTTCGAAAATTAGAAAAAACAAAAATCGTATTTTATTGTTATCAGATTCTTTCAAAACAAAAGGTATGAAATTTAATTTTTATTGAATTAATTATAATTTAATCAGTTATTAAAATTCAAGAAAACTTTAAAAATATATAAATTTTCGATGAAAATTATATAGGATAGGAAAAAAAAAAACAATAATTTCTAATTTACTGCTACAGTTCGCAATAATTATTTAGGAATAAATAGTAAAAACTTAAATATTTTTTTTAATTAATTAGGTAATTAAAAAACACGAGATTTTAATTAAAAACACATAAAATAATAAACCGGAAAACCCCCGAACGAAAAGCACACACGAAAAATAAAAGATAGTTAATTTTTATTAATATTTATTATAATTAATAAATCCAATTTTTTTTAATAAAATTTATGAAAGAGCGCACACACACTATTTTAGTGACCCAATATTTTACAGGTCTCGCACTCAGATCAAGAGAAAGGTCGTAGGGATCATTCAACGTCAGAAGCACAAACCAGACTGAGCTATCTAATGTGATACTTTGACCTTCCCCTTTTAATGTTTGTTGCTAAGCAACATATGGCCTAAGTAACAATTGCTATTGGCTCTTACGACCCAAGACCTTTTACCTATTTTATTATTATTATTTCCTAGTCTGTGTTGTTACTTTATATTTTTCACGCCCTTAAAATAAAATTTTCCTCCTACTTTGGTGTATAGAATTTTTTTTTTCGCTCTCTCTCACTCTTTCTTTGAAAAAACAAAATTTTAAACTATTTTATCAAATTTATTTTGAGTGAAAGATTGAATTTATTGCTTTATCATTTTCAATAATGAACCTTTGAAATGGTCACGAAAAAAAGTACCCTCACCCGACAAAATATAGTTTACATTTCAAGGTAGGTATTAGGTACATAGAATGTAAAAATCGAATAAAAATACGTTTTTCGCCGAGACGTCTGCGTGATGGCTATACGATTGCACTTAGCGGCGATCACCGATTTGGATGAAATTTGGTTTGTGTGTCCCAATTGGGGTCATAATGTGCGCCGAAAGTTTTGGATATTTTTTATTTATTTATTTATTTATTTTTTTTCGTGACGATTCCAAAGGTTCATTATTGAAAATATTAAACCTAAAAGATCCGGAATAGGATGCCCAAAGAAAAATTCAAAACCTTCGGGCATGAGGAGCATGATCAAATATGGGGGAGGGCACGGGGGGCACGCCCCCCCCCCAGTTTTTTTTTTAAACGGCGGTGTTTCTCAAATTTTATTATACCTCATCTCGTAAAAAATTAAATAAAAAAATCAAATTAATGGTGATCCGCTGTGTCTTTTATCACATTGAGTTGTGGGGGGGGGAGGGTCACGGCCCCCTAAATAATTCCCATCCTGAGACTAAATACAAATACTTAAATAAAAAAGTAGTCAAAAATTGTATCATCCTTCATGGCTCATGGCACTTTTTTTCTTCATCACGCTTATCACCCTTATGAAAGGTATTTGTGGTAAGCTCTACAGCTTTTAACAAATCCTCGGGCAGTACATTTTAATGCAATGTTTATCGTACCTCGATAAACATTGCATTAAAATGTACTGCCCAAGAATCGAACCCCCGGTCTCTAGGTTACGAATCCCTCCCCCCTCCAAATTTTCTATTAGGTGTATTGTGCGATTGTGACCCCCAAAAACAAGGGGGCTATATCCGCGCATGCTCTTGGTTTGCATCTATAACAAATTTTCCGCGTTATGCAAAAATTGAAAGAGACAATATTTTTTTTTTTTTTATATATAATTTGACATTCAAGACGGGCGTTTTACCCTCCATTCGCTGGAAACTTGCAAACCAGCTACCCACATTGACCTCACCCAGCCTGGGTTGGGCCGGAAAAATGAGCCAACGATACGTGGTGTTCCCAAGCGGTCACCCATCCAAGTACTGATCACGCCCGAAGTTGCTTAACTTCAGTGATCTGACGGGAACTGGTGTATTCAACGTGGTATGATCGTCGGCTTAAGACAATAATTATAAACCAAAAATTTTGAAGTTTCTCGCGTTAAGAAGAAAAGGTCAATTATTTTTGTTTTATTTTTTTATTGCCCCATGACGTCATTGCCCCTATAGTGTCATTCATTTGATCTTTTGGTTAACAATTTGGAGATTGCCGTTCCAACTCTTGGCCTAACATTTTGTATCGCAATTTATTTCTCGCGTCTCGTAATTAGGTACTAGGTTGCCAATAAAATATTTTAAAGCGGACAATGAAAAAAAATAATTGATGCTTTCTCTCAACATCCCGTTTAACGCCTCGCTTTGAGAAATCTTTTCACTAAATAAGAGTTTAAATGATCGAACGATTAGGTGCCTGGATGTTATACAATATGCCAATTTGGGTCTATCTGTGCCCCGAAAAAATACAAGGTGTCCCAAAAGTCTCAGACCAGCTAAATATATTTTGAATGGCTTTATGAGGATTTTAGAAATTTTGCATGGTATTATATCCCAAATTAAACCACCTGATGGTGTGAACAACTTTTCAGGGGCGGATCCCATATGGCCCCCAGGGGGTCCAACTTATGTTTTTTAAATTCGAACCCTCCCATCTTGTGATACATTTTCAGAAAGACAATAGAATTAGAAGCACTTTGTGCGATCATCTGAACATTGTCTAAACGTCCGTTTAGACTATATGTTCAGAGGCCCGAGAGCAGGAGTCCTTCCCAGATGTTTTTTGATGGGAATGGACCCCCCCAAAATCGTCTACGACCCCAGGAAAATTATCGGAACTAAAATATGTCAAGTCGTTTTCGAGTTACGGCCAAAGTTATAATTTATTCACCAAAATCGGGCAGTCACGGTTCGATATCTTAAAGTTCAAACTAAACTCGACTTTCACTACAAGTGCTACTATTAACAATAGTAGCACTTGTAGCACGTGCTACGGGCCCCGCGCTTTGACAACTTACACTAGATATTTCGACATTTCTGGATTTAAAGTTGAAAGAACATATCATTTTGACGGGTCCTCCAACTCTTCAAAGTATGTAGTAAAATCTAATTTAGGAAAGTACAAGTAGGTACCTACTACCTAGGAACTTAATAAAGAAACGAGTATTGCAACATGAGCAAATTGAGCGGTAACCATGTTTTATCTATGTTGGTATACTCAAAATTTAATTTCACTTTTCTTTACCAGCTATAGGTACCAGACCAAAAGGCCAAAATATAGGTAATCAGTTTTTATACTGGCTCCAAAAAGTAGACTACTTAGACGGCATCTGCGGTAGGTGGAGGGGGCCCCGCTCTGTGAAAGTGCTACGGGCCCCGCGGAAGGTTAATCCGGCACTAGGTACCTACTACCTAGGAACTTAATAATCAAACGAGTATTGCAACATAAGCAAATTGGTTAGTGCAGGCACACTAGCTACGGTTCTAGAACCGATGGGCAGTGTCTGGCAACCCTTTTAATTTTGTTAACTAATTTTAACCCAATTAGAGCGGTTAGAAACCGTTTAGACGGCCATCCCTCTATTGCATATGTACAACCGTCCAACATGAACCCATGACGGCCAATAAAAAAAGCGAGTTTTTTTAAAAAAATGTTGAAAAACACGAGTTTTTCAACACTCCCCTCCAGTTCCGGACCCCACTAGGTACCCTTTTCTAGACCCCGCTATGTAGGCGCCGGCTGGGGTTGGGGGTGGAGGGGGACCCGCCCTGTGAAAGTGCTACGGGCCCCGCGGAAGGTTAATCCGGCCCTGCTTTCACTTAGTTCGGTCAATCAATAGTTTTCATTGAGTAGCTAAAAGTCAAACTAAACTAGACTTTCACCGAGTTCGGTCAATCAATAGTTTTCTGTGAGTTGCTAAAAGTTCAAACTAAAGTCGACTTTCATTGAATTCGGTCAATCAATATTTTTCAATGAGTTACTAAAAGTTCAAACTAAACTCGACTTTCACTGAGATCGTTCAATCAATAGTTTTCAGTGAGTTGCTAAAAGTTCAAACTAAAGTCGACTTTCACTGAGTTCGGTCAATCAATAGTTTTCAGTGATTTGCTAAAAGTCAAACTAAACTAGACTTTCACTGAGTTTGATCAATCAATAGTTTTCAGTGAGTTGCTAAATGTTCAAACTAAACTCGACTTTGACTGAGTTTGGTCAATCAATAGTTTTCAGTGAGTTGCTAAAAAATCAAACTAAACTCGACTTTCACTGAGTTTGGTCAATCAATAGTTTTCAGTGAGTGAGCAATGTGCTCTTCTCCAATCAATAAAGTTTTCATTCTGAAACTCGATTACATTTGAGGAATTCGAATCATGCCGTCAGTTGAACGGAAACAAATAAATATCGAATTGGTCGGACACAACACGGGAGGGTAATTTATGTTATGTCGAAGAAATTGAGTGTCGACAATTTTCAAGTTGTTTCTATTTGAAGAATGAACACTTTGTATTTTCTTCCTTCTTTGAACAAAGAAAACAAAAGAGAAGTTGACCGTGGGTAGAAATAAAGGGTTGCTCAACAAAAACTTCTTCCTGAATACTTACTGTAAGGGGACTGTAGTCTGCTGGATAGAACTGAAAACCGCTTTGAGCAAAAAAAAAAAAAAAAATTACACACTAATAGTTTTTTCATTAGGACCAAACAAGATGTTTAGGGAAAATAGCTCGACTATTAACTATCAGACATAGGCGTAGCTGGAGCAAAATTATTGGGGAGGGGGGCACATTTAAAAATAATAATAATAACAGCCGGCTCCACCCGCTTGTATGCGACTGAGGCATAGCCGTAGTTGGCTGAGACATGGCAGTAGTTGTACAATGAATTAAAACATATTTATATATACTTTGTATCAATGATGTGCAATGAATAAAGATAAGCATGCAACATGCTTATTTATATTGTTAGTTCACAATTCACAAGAATAAAACGGTAGGAAATAAAAAACTCGAAATATCTAATCCCCCCGTAGCTACGCCTATGCTAACAGACCTCGCAATTAGCCATATTCATTAATGAAATTGAATCTGTAATTTTATAGTATGAATATTTCCCACACGAAATGGAAGCATGAATGCATTTTCTTTTAAACACAAATTTCTAAAGTCTGTTTTCGAGGGGCGTGGGGCTAAGATGATGGGGGAGGGGCGATCGCCGCTACCGCCCACTCCCTGTATCCGCTACTGTGTACATACCTAACTGAGGGGAGGATGACGAAAACGTTTTTTTTATATATAAAAAAAAATTCGTCCGTAATTTGTTATTGTGCAGGTAACAACTTATTGTGGAATATATAGATCTAAATATATACTTCTATAATCTAATTAAACATACGTTGATAGGGAAGCCTACAAACAAATCTTTTGTTTACGCCAACAGCATTACAAGGTACACAGATAGAACAGTCCATTGTTCGGTATCAAGAAGTGAGACATTTCCATATTTCAGTGGCGGAGCTACAAACACGTTCTTAATGTAAAAACTGTCCATTCAGGACAACTGTCCATTCAGGTTCTCACAATCCCCAGCGAGTTCGGATTTCCCAAGGTTAACAAAAATCTTCAAATATTGGGATGTTGCTGTTTGGATGTTATACAATATAGGTGGTGCAGGCCGTACCAAACAATGTTCCACTTTTATCCCTTAACGTTGATCGATTTGGATGCATTTGTTTCTCAGAACTATCTCTTCGTGCTGCAAGTGTCTTCTTATGGAACACTAAACACTATCTACTGGCAGTGATGAAAACTTTAGGGGTGAAAATATACCCAAAATAGGACCTACGATCTACAGAGCATGAAAATCGGACAACGCTAACTGACAAAAGCGCAGGGTATGTCGTACGAACGCAGTTTTTTTATTCGATTTTTGAGTATTTTTTCCGCGACGATTTCAATGGTTTATTATTGAAAATATTATAACAAAATGCTTGTAACGCTGTGATGAACTCTTCGCAATGATTTAAAAAAATGATTTGATCATGAGAGTGTACCACAAAGAAATTCTACCATACCAGCGCAATTATTGTTACCAAACGCACATATGAAGACAGTATAACCGAACATCTAGAAGTCAAATAAGCATTCAAAAAGTGCACATTTTTGTCTCGTTTTTTTCCCCCCCAAAATTGCATTTCTATTTGGGAGAGCAAAGTCATTTTCCACTATTCCTTACGATTGCATGCAATCGTTCCAACCAACCGGAGAGGTTAGGAAATGTTCATGCGGCCATGCTGCCTCAAATGATCGGGAATTGCTATTTTTATGGAAGAGGAAATAAAATTAATTAAATTTAATAAATTAAGATTACTTGAACTTGAAATGGAATATGTTTTATAAAAGTAGTTTTTTGTGTTCGAAAATTTGACTCTTTTGCTTTAAGTTTATAGGAATGTGTCGCTTTCCATATTTACTGATAAGTTTATTTATTTATCCAGGTTTATTATACTTTTGTTTAATAAATAAAATTGAATTTGTGATGAAGAAAAAAAATAGATTACTGTTTTGATTTATTGACAAATACCCCCCCAAAATATTTCACACTTCTTCCTTTCTAATCATCTTTCACACTTCCTCCTCTCTGATCATCTTTCACATCCATACAGCAACACATTATTATTAGGAACCCCTGTTGGTCATCCTCAACATAGCTTAATCTTCTCCCATGTTTAATTATTGTAAAATATTNGTTTTGATTTATTGACAAATACCCCCCCAAAATATTTCACGTTTCAAGGTACGTAGAATCGAAAAATCGAATAAAAAAAAATCAATTCGCCCGCCGTATGCCGTGATGGGCACTTTTGCCAATTAACGTTGACCAATTTGGATGAAATTTGGTAAATTGGTCCCATCTGGGCCTTAATTGTGCCGGAAACTTTTGGGTGCAATACAATATACCCTTGGCGGTTTTCAGTATTGCCGTTTAAAACTATACCTAGGGTGTTTTTTTTAGAGTTACACAACTTTACATTATAATAAAACAAAGAATATATTTTGAATATTGTGTTACTCTAAAAAAAAAACACCCTATAGAATGGTAAGAGCTAGAGATTTGAAATTTGATATGTATGTCATATTTGGAGTCTCAGTAAGCCCCGAAACTTGCGGTTTTTAATGGGTTTTTTTAGCGATTTTCATTAATTCTGTCTAAAAAGATAATGGCCAGAGCCAGAGATTATTTTAGCCAGTAAAATAATGAACCCATGTGTCACTTTGGCAGCGTTTTTTTCATTACATCTAGCGTAGAAATGTACGCTACTGTCCACTTGTTTCTTGCGTTTGTAGATATTAGTATTTTAAGGCCCATTTACACTGCCTGAACATACACGAGCATCGAGCATTCGTGATCGTTGCTCGCCAGTTTTCGACGAGCACGAACACAAACGAGCATTCTGTTCACACTGCTCTAGCATTTCTGACGAACAGTTAATCGGGATCAGGCTCGAGCACGAACACCTCGAGCGAATGCACGTACGTCACCTCTGTTCGCGATAAATGCTCGGGCAGTGTAAATGGGAATTTAGGCAAACGAGTGCTTTTGAGTACATGGTAAGGGTCATGGGTAGTAGCCCTTTGGAGAGCTTTGAAATGTGGTTGTGGAAGAGAATGGCTGGAGTGAGTTTCAAAGATAAAGTGGAAAAAGAAAACTGTATGAGACAATAAGAAAAACTCTGCCAATGTGACACTCAGAACCGTAAAATGTGGAGGATACTCGGTTGATACCTGTAATGAGGTAGATCTACGATAGAGAGATGTGAAATGGGGTAAGAGTTAGGAGTAATCAAGGGATGAAGGAAGTCGCTCAGAACCGTAAAATGTGGAGGATACTCGTTTGATACCTGTAATGAGACAGATTTACGATAAAGAGATATGAAATGGGGTAAGAGTTAGGAGTAATCAAGGGATGAAGGAAGTCGCGCAGAACCGTAAAATGTGGAGGATATTCGGTTGATACCTGTAATGAAACAGATTTACGATAAAGAGATATGAAATGGGGTAAGAGTTAGGAGTAATCAAGGGATGAAGGAAGTCGCGCAGAACCGTAAATTGTGGAGGATATTCGGTTGATACCTGTAATGAAACAGATTTACGATACAGAGATGTGAAATGGGGTAAGAGTTAGGAGTAATCAAGGGATGAAGGAAGTCGCTCAGAACTGTAAAATGTGGAGCATACTCGGTTGATAAATATAATGAAACAGATTAACGATAGTAGATTTACGATAAACAATCGTTCATAATATCACAGCAGATTTTGAGACCAACACTGGATATTGGATATTTCAGTTTCCTAACAATTGATTCAATCAAGACTAGACAATCGATTACCAAGTAAGAGATCACTTGTGCAACGCTCATTGTATTTGACTTAGCGGGCGGAACGTTGCAGCACTCATCAATAAAACTCAATGTAACTATAGAGGTGTTTATCACTCATTCTTCAGTCAAAACGGTAAGAGATATCAAAGAATTGATGGGAATTGACCCCCCTCCCAAAACCATATTCTGAGACCCCAAAATATTATCAGAATTTGATAATGTCCAAACCTTAAGAATTTTTGATTGAGGGAAATCATAGAATACCAGATATTACGGCAACTGCCATGTCTCTAAAGCGCCAAGTTTGGCGAGACTGCTAGTAATTTATAAGAAAGAATAAAATATTGGAAAATAATTTTCCAGAATTTGCTGATGATTTGGGAACCCCTTGTCACCGAAGAGGCTCCCTATTGAATAAAGATACTACCAGGACAACTCGATAGAGAATGAATCATGTGCAATAAGAACGACATATACCGGGAGTAACAGAAAAGATACGTCAAAACGCAATGGGTGATTATTACTGCAGAGTGTATCTTGGGGTAAAGGTCCGTTTACACTGCCTGAACATGCCCGAGCATCGAGCATTCGTGATCATTGCTCGCCAGTTTTCAACGAGCACGTACAAATACTCGTGAGGATTCACAGCGAACAGGTGCTCCGCATACAGAGAAATTAGCAAAAGACACTTTTCCCACTCCATCAGTCAAATAATAAAAAGCAACAACACCACAAACAAAATAGGAGACGTGTATACTTCAACAGATAGGCGATTCATAGAACAGCATCCGACGAATCCCGGGGTGTTTACACAGAGTGAGCGGCGAACAAACGTACCTTTGATCATTCGCCGGAAAACCGACATCGCGCGGATCAGGTTCGAGTACGAACGAGCATTCACTTCGACCTTGATCGGCTCGCGGTGACTGTTTACACTGCCTGAGCCTCGAACGAATGATCGGGTAGAGTAAACGAGGCTTAATAATACGCACTTATAAGCAATCCTCCTGGTCTAGTGATGGGTATCACACTGGCATTGCACTTGGGGGACCCGGGTTTACTTTCCGAGAAAGTTTGGACAATTTTCGACTTCGTGATTGTAATTTCGGGGTGCATTCAGTCTCGTTAGGACGATTTATTGCGAGTAGCGACCAGTGCTGGCATTATACGAGTAGCGTTTAATGCTTGCATTATGAAAGTAAAACGATTTAATTTGGTAGCAGATAGAAGATGCAGTGGTGCACCCAGGATTTTCATTTGGAGGGGGATCTAATTTTTGAGCTGAAATTTTGAGGAATTTTGATGAAATTTCAGGAATTTTGAGGGTATGTTTGTGCATGGCAAAAGTGTCTTTTATGATACAGTCATATTTATCGCAACCTGGGGGGAGGGGGGGCAGTAGAAATTTCCGGGATATTGAGGGTATGTTGGTTAATGGCAAACGTGTCTTTTTTGGTAGACTCTTATTTATCCCTAAAATAGCTAAAGGGTAGAAATTTCTGCCATGTAATGGCAAACGTGCCTTCTTTGGGACTGTATACTGTTTATCCCTAAAATCGCCANTGAGGGGGGGGGGGGGTGAAGTTAAAACAGTCCAATCAATATTATCTACCTATAAATTCCACAAAATTGTCTTAAGTAATTTTATTTATTCTGCAGAGGTGAAACGGTCATGACGAAAATAACCGCTAATAGTGCGAAAGTTGGGTTCGATCACTGTAAGCGCATAAATGATTGAATATTTTTTTGATTCGGGGGGGGGTGGGTNGGGGGGGGGGGGGGTCCGGACCCCCTCCATTGTGTGCGCCACTAACCTCATGTACTAATAATCTTTTCAATCTTCTGAAGTTTGAAAAGATTATCATTAGTATATGAATTTATTAGTAATGTCCACAAAATTGAGTAAAGGCCATTTAGCCTTACCACAAAGAAATTTATCAGTCAGTCAGTATACCAGGAAATAAGTCTTGCGTTATGTAAGTATAGACATATTACTTGGCCATAGTTTATGGCACGTTAAATAAAACAGTTCCCTTTAGTTCAGGGGTTCCCAAACTTTTTGTTACCGCGTCCATTTTTCTTGAAATGAAAGCCTCCCACGCGCCATCCCATTTACATTCTAAATTATAAATGGGTATAGTTGTTGCTGAATGCTATTTTATTCAAAATGCTAATGTGTTGCTGAATGCTATCTCATTCAAAATGATAATGTGTTGCTCAATGCTATCTCATTCAAAATGCTAATGTGTTGCTGAATGCTATCTCATTCAAAATGCTAATGTGTTGCTGAATGCTACCTCATTCAAAACGCTAATGTATTGCTGAATGCTATTACATTCTAATCATCATGTTCAATGAAATTACCTTTGTAAAAAAAATTGTGCACATATATTTTAGCTAAATGATAATAATTAAACTGGTGTAGCGCACCCCTTGCCTACATGCCCCAAGGAAGGCGCTCTCCCCAGTTTGTGAACCTCTGCTTTGGATCATTGAAGTCAAGCAATATCCAGCGATGTTTTAATTGGTTAAGGGCAAACTTAGGTTGGCCCTCGTTCTGGCATAGCTATTCCCAGCCCAATCCAGGCTCTGTGAGGTCAATGAAGGTAGTTGGTTTGTAAATTTATAGAAACAGGAGGGTAGAACCTCCGTTGAGGGTTACACAAGACATTAAACCAAAAATACACCACTGCTTGATGGTATTCTCTTGTAAGATTTCAGTGTTAAGATATACGAAACTAAATTAAATTTCTGTAACCTGACATTGGGAGCAAGGATGAAGGGAAATATGTAGACAGAGAGTGAGACACGAAGCAATATAATAGCTTTCTACCCAAAGGTTATGACCTACCGCCCCCTAATGCCACCCCTAGGATCATACTATTGGTTGAAAGGCGTCTCCCCTTAACCCTTTTTGTGACGTTTTGGCTTAGAAATAAGTTCTAGAAATAAAGAAGAAAAAGAAAAAAATAAACACGTCACATTGTATATGCATTTAGAACATTTAGATCAGGGTTGCTCAACCTTTACAAAAAAAGATCTACTATAAAGTCTCAGATAATGGCCGCGATCGACCCCCCTCCCCCCACACACTTCTGAACTTTTTAGGTTTGGATACTTATGTCTGCAGATCAGATTCCAAAAGCTTTCTTTCTCTGATCTGACTGGGTATACCTACCTACTACCAGTGGACAATTTCAATTTCCTCTTTTTCTCCTCCTAATTCTCATGAGACGTGATCGACCCAAAATCACTGCGCGATCGACCGGTCGATCGCGATCGACGGGTTGGGTCCTATACTATTTATCTAAATCAGAGCTGATTTAGATAAATAGTATAGGAATTGATGCGGAATCAAACAAAACGATTGTTTTTGAAGTCGATCACAAAAAAAATAACGCCCTCAAAATTTAATATTTAATTTTTACGTTTCCGGGTACTTAGGTACTTGTCGTAAAAAAAAATATTTTATTTTTTGGAATTCTTTGAATTACATGTTAATTATAAGTGTTAAGAAAATATTAACTTTTAAATAAATTAAAACAAAACACTTACCAAAAACACTATTTATAATTATTTATGAAGAAACTAGTTTCGAATCATTTGATTCATCATCAGTCTACTCGAGTCGAAGAATGGAAGTTGACTCATCTTTGGTCTCGACTAGACTGATGATGAATGATTCGAAACTAGTTTCTTTAATATAAATAACTAGCTGTTTTCCCGTGCTTCACTACGGTTACAAAATTCAACAACAATTTCGAGATCACGAAATTAAATCTTCACAATTTTAGATTTTTGGAGGAACCGACCCCCAGAGTGAACACGGCTCCCATTTAGAAAATTCAATATTTTACTCAAAGATATTACTTTTTGCACAACACCTTTATATCAAATTTCAGCTTTCTCACTTATCCCGAAGTGGTACTTCTCAATTTCGATTTTTTGGTGGTGAAAACCGTCCAAAAACCGGGNCGTAAAGGATATTCACTCCTGGAGGCAGTGATGTAAAAATGTGAAATAGAATACAAATGATGGCCATACTTATATATGTAGCAACGTAAAGGATATTCACCCCTGGAGGCAGTGATGTAAAAATGTGAAATAGAACACAAAAGATGGCCATACTCATATATGTAGCAACATAAAGTATATTCACTCCTGGAGGCAGTGATGTAAAAATGTGAAATAGAACACAAAAGATTGCCATACTCATATATGTAGTAACATAAAGGATATTCACTCCTGGAGGCAGTGATGTAAAAATGTGAAATAGAACACAAAAGATGGCCATACTCATATATGTAGCAACATAAAGGATATTCACTCCTGGAGGCAGTGATGTAAAAATGTGAAATAGAACACAAAAGATGGCCATACTCATATATGTAGCAAAATAAAGGATATTCATTCCTGGAGGCAGTGATGTAAAAATGTGAAATAGAACACAAAAGATGGCCATACTCATATATGTAGCAACATAAAGAATATTCACTCCTGGAGGCAGTGATGTAAAAATGTGAAATAGAATACAAATGATGGCCATACTCATGTATGTAGCAACATAAAGGATATTCACTCCTGGAGGCAGTGATGTAAAAATGTGAAATAGAATACAAATGATGGTCATACTCATATATGTAGCAACATGAAGGATATTCACTCCTGGAGGCAGTGATGTAAAAATGTGAAATAGAATACAAATGATGGCCATACTCATATATGTAGCAACATAAAGGATATTCACTCCTGGAGGCAGTGATGTGAAATAGAATACAAATGATGGCCATACTGATATATGTAGCAACATAAAGTATAATACTCATGAATATATTCTTGTACAAGAAAATTAATCTAAAAGGACAGAGAAAATTACTTGGGGTGAAAAACTTGTTGGAAAAATTAATTTCCTCATCTCAGAGAAAGGGAAAATTATATTCATAGATTTATTTCAAACTCACAATTAGATCAAGCTGGGTTCAGCCCCAAGGATAAAATTGTTAATAGAATTTGTAAAGGGTGAGTGAAAAGTTGGGAGACAAAAATGAAAAAGTGGGGGTCAGACTCCGGGTAAAGTGTGAGTGAAAAGTTGGGAGACAAAATGGAAAAAGTGGGGTGTCAGACTCCGCAATGGATCAATTTTGCAGCCCCAAGGATAAAATTGTTAATAGTATCTGTAAAGGGTGAGTGAAAAGTTGGGAGACAAAGTTGAAAAAGTGGGGTGTCAGACTCCGCAATGGATCAATTTTGCAGCTCCAAGGATAAAATTGTTAATAGTATCTGTAAAGGGTGAGTGAAAAGTTGGGAGACAAGGTTTAAAAAGTGGGGTGTCAGACTCCGCAATGGATCAATTTTGCAGCTCCAAGGATAAAATTGTTAATAGTATCTGTAAAGGGTGAGTGAAAAGTTGGGAGACAAAGTTGAGAAAGTGGGGTGTCAGACTCCGCAATGGATCAATTTTGCAGTCCCAAGGATAAAATTGTTAATAGAATTTGTAAAGGTTGAGTGAAAAGTTGGGAGACAAGGTTGAAAAAGTGGGGGTCAGACTCCGCAATGGAACAATTTTGCAGCTCCAAGGATAAAATTGTTAATAGAATCTGTTAAAGGGTGAGNACACCAAAAACATTTTTCTACTATAATCGGGTCCGGAGATATAAGGTTTTGAATGCCAAAATTTCCTTAAGGGGGTCCAAAATATGGAACAAATACCCTACCTATGTAAAAGAAATCCACAATTTTTGTTTGTGTTCGATTTTTCCAATGATGGAAGATAAAACCCCCGTCTTGAATGACCAATAGATGTTAAAGAGACTTTAAGCCAAATTAAAAAAAAGAAAAAAGATACCTATATGAAAACAATGTGCAAATTTAAATTTAATTGGGTACCTTTGTGTTCGATTTTTCCAATTATTTATTTAGCAATTGTCATTTCTGCATTTTTTCATACGCTTGTCGCTAGATCTTCAGTTTTGCTTCCTCTTCAGTGGTGGAACATAAAATTATAGAGGTTGAAAAAAATCGAAGTTCTACTGCGCAGATATGATGCGACTAGAACCATTTCGAAGCTTACTATTGTCAATTATAATGTTTCAAATAAATAAATATGTACATTCCATCTTAGCATATTACCCTCGTGCTAGTGCTTATCTTCCACTCAAGTTTGGTTTTGCGGTACATTTCAATAGTACAAAATTACTCCCCAAACAGAGAGGTTAGGAAACATTTCTACGGCCATGCCTTTCTTAGGTTACGAGCGTCAACATGGATATGTGATTTCCACACCGCATTACATTAAAAATATTTGCAGGGCTATTTTAGGCATGACAAGCGTGTTGGGGACCAAAATGTCCGCTTATTTTCATAAAATTTACATACGGTTTATTTGAGTTGTGTCATTAAAAGGAATGAAATAGTGAGCTTTCCCACCGATTTACCTCGAAAATTAGATGGGCAGCCTTAGATATACCCCCAGCCAGGGCCGGATTAACATAAAATGCCGCCCTGTGCACTCTTGAAGATGCCGCTTTTTTTATTTTGAACATATGTTAAAAAAATTGTCCTGTACGGAGAGAAGGAAAGAGTTGANTGTGCACTCTTGAAGATGCCGCTTTTTTTATTTTGAACATAATTATGTTAAAAAAATTGTCCTGTACGGAGAGAAGGAAAGAGTTGAGGCAACCGTTGAGGAAAATAGTAAGTTTTAATACATCTTTTTAAATGCAAACACGTGTTTTTGCAAATTGACATATTAAATCTTCACAATCTACGCGTTCAAGTAATTCCGACTCGATATACAGAATAGCTAGGCTGTCCTTTTAATTCTCTTCAAACATGAAAAAGAACGTTCTGCACTACAATTTGTTACAGCAAGAGTAATAAATATTCGATACGCGATTTCTACGTTTGAGAATTCAGCATATAGGTAATTCGTTTGTCCGTAAGAGTTTCAAAAGGTCAGGCGGTGAATTATGTTGAGAATTTTTCTGAGAGCAATACTGAAAGTGTACCAATTTGTCATCCAATGAAGGCTCAAGGTCCGAGTGATAGATTTTCCTCAGATGTTCTGATTTTTTTACGAATATCATTGGATTTAAGATTGCCAAATTCCGTGATGACTAAAAAAAAAAATCGTGAATCCTTTCAGATGGTTGGCATTTTTTTCGCAATTCAGAATCGAGGTTATCAAGAATGACGTCGAAACTGTTGACCCGAAAATTATCTCGACCTGATAATTGAACTTCTCCATCTTATGATTCATCAAGTTTGAAACTTTCTTCTTCTTTTTCGAGAAACATTTGTCTGATATTCTTGACTTTCTGAGATTTCCAAAGTCTTCTTTTCTTACGCGTCGAATTCCATTCGTGTATCAGCTACCACTTTGATCAGTCCACGATAGACATCAATGGCTGACAGCATTGAATCTTGAAAGTAAAAAATGCCAAAGAATCTGTATAAATGTTGTTTCCAGTCGCTCGAGTTGAATTCGTCTAATTGTTGAAAAGACGACGAATATGAAGAGGTGTTTCAAGGGCGTAGCCA
>CM022881.1:2056867-2071329 GCA_012654025.1 Pachypsylla venusta
AGTGTTTCCCAACTTCTTTTCTCCACGGAACCTTTTTAAAAAATTGAAACATTTGCGGAACCTTTAATTTTTTAAACGCCCCCCCACCCCACCCCCCTTTGTCAATGTACTTTCTTATCCGTGCAATTTTATGACTTCCAGCTCTTCATTCTCCTTTATGTCTTATTTAAAACACCCATGTATAATAATTTTATACCTACCATGTCATATTAAACAAATATAGACTTTGACTACAAAAAAAGGAGTACGTAAATAAGTAACTCGTAATTTAGGTTGCCAAACTTTCTGTAATATGTTAGTACTTTTTAAGTTTTAAAAATATACAAAATACAAGTCTTTGTTTGTTAACAATGATAATAATTATAATATTATGAAACAGAAAACTAAATGAGCTAATGTGATGATTGATATCTTTTCATGCTATCTTTCATGATTGCTGTCAAGTCAGGTGTGATACCTGAGAGCTGTATACGCATATCTGGAGCAGCATTTAGTTGATTTCGAAATCTGACCTTTGTTTTGAGTAGGCTGAAAAGCCAGTTTCACACAAGTAAGTTGTAACAAAAGGTAGTAAAACGCGGACAGTCTTTTTCGCCAACGTATCGTATTCCTCTTCAATAGAAATCCAAAAATCAACCGTTTTCAATGACCTGAACCTTGTTTCCAATTCTGGAGTACACTTGATTCCTAGTAATCTTTCATACTCAATTGATGTTACGCTTTTCGGTTTTCTTTGTACTAAAAATGGATTCTCTATCCATGCATTATGAGAATCATCCTTAGTTATGCTGGGAAAATAGGCCAGCAACTTAGTTTTTATGTTGGCTAAATGGTCTTTTATTTTTTCTTCATTTTGGATTACTACGAAATTCTTAGTGATTGAGTTCAAAACATCATTTTATCTACTGTAAAATTATACTTCTCAAATTTTCTCGCGGAACCCTTGGCATCAACTCACGGAACCTCTTGGTTCCACGGAACACCAGTTGGGAAACACTGTTGTAGACAATATACTCTATTTAGATAGATCTTGTGTCTCGTCGTACCGCGCGTTCATCTGAACACAGCCTTATACTCTTTTTCACCAATTACTTAAAATTAAAGCTGATAAATTACTTTCTGAAATAAAAAATTCTAATACCATTCATCACAGAACAGAATCAAGAGCACTGCTGATTGAAATTAGAAGTGCATCCGTAAAATAGACGGATAATGTGAACAGGATCGGCGCGTCCAATCCGTATTTTACTGGATTGCGATCCAGTAAAAATAATTAACATCCGTTTTTAAAACGGATCGGATGCAATGTGAACAGCTCCATTTGAACCAAGCTGCCACTGGACATCCAGTAAAAAAACGGATCGGGCATCCAGTAAATAAATGGACAATGTCAACAGGCTCTGAGTCGGAAACAACGATATCTTTTCCATTACACATGCAGAAAGCAAGTACAAGGTACTGCATTATCCGTGAGGATTCTCAAGTATCAACAACTCATGGCGAGTTGTTGCAAACCAGCCGCATGATGGCTGTTAACCTATGATGATCATGATGATGATGTTATCTATCATAAGTAGTGAACAGGCCAGTGGCTAACCCGATATTTTTTTTGACTGATGGCAAGTATCTCTCCCTAGTTAACTCCATGTAGTCTGAGGTATATGCCATTCTCAGATGCCTGCAACTGTGTAGTAAAATGGATCTAAATAATACGACAATTTCGGTCTACATAGACAGTCAAGCAGACCTAAAGGCTCTTGAGGCAAAGCAAAGTTGGTTTGGGAGTGTAAACAGCTCCTTAATGAGGTATCCAGGAGGAACAGGATCCATATAATTTGGGTACACGAGGGCATTGAGGGAAATGAAAAAGCTGATGAGCTAGTAAGGGCTGGTTCTTTGACACCATTCACTGGTCCGGAATCGGCGGTTGGCATAGGGAAATGCTTGGCCAAGGCAGCTATAGAAGACTGGTCTTTGAAAAACACAAGGAGACCTGGAACGGGGTCACGGGACTTCCTTTCTTTAAGAGGATGATTACTGGCCCCTCAGAGAAAAAAAAAACAAAGAAAATTGTGAATCTCAGCCGACGTGACATCAGTGTTCTGATTGGGCTGCACGGCTTCGCATATCATATTTCACTGCCCATATATGGCACTACAAGCTTCAGGACGCTAGGGTTCTCGGGTTGTGAACTTATAGAGATACACTCCCACGCAGTAGAATCGTTGCTGGACTTCATTAGGGGTTCGACAATTTCAGGGCTGGGTGGAAGATATTAGACGTGGAAAAACTGGTGTGCAATAGTCCTAATTAGTGGGCGCAGCACTTGGAATTCCGAAAGGAAAAGCGGCACAATTAATAATAATAATAATAATAGCTCCCTGTAAGATCGAGCATTCGTGATCGTTGCTCGCCAGTTTTCGACGAGCACGAACACAAACGAGCATTCTGTTCACACTGCTCGAGCATTTCTGAAGATCAGTTACTCGAGATCAGGCTCGAGCACGAACGAGCATTCGCTTCGAACATGATCGGCTCGCGGCGACTGTTTACACTGCCTGAGCCTCGAACGAATGCTCGTTCGTCACCTCTGTTCACAACGAATGCTCGGGCAGTGTAAATGGGCTTTTCACTGCCAAGTAACAAATCAAAAGTAGAGCCCACGTGGTTTTTTCAATTAAATTTGTTAGGAAGAGCTCTGAATAATATGTCTCCTAATGGACTTATCATATTAGCGCTTTGTAAACCGATATCCATTAGCATCAACGGTGAGTAATATGCAAAGCAGAGGGTTGCAAAAGGAAGCATCCCATTAAAATATTACCTACCTCTTGCACAGATTCTTCGTCACCATCAACCCGTCCCAACCGCACCTCTCCTAGACCTTTGTTTTTGTCTTTTGATCTTCTCCTTCTGATAGCCTTTCAATTTTTTTAATTAAAGTATTTTGAAATTATTATGACATGGCTTTTAGCAATAATTAGTGGGTTCTTAATATTAGTGGAGTGAGAGTGGTAGCTGTTATACATAAAATGGGGTTGGGGTGGGTTTCAAGTAAACAGGGTGAGCTATTAGTCAAACAAATTGAGATCTAGTATTAAAACGACAAAATTACTTTTGTTGGTCTGTTTATTATTTTGTATATGTGTATGTATATATTTAATGTGTGCTAAAGTTTGGCGACACATTACAATTGAATAAAATATGAGAAAAACAATGTATGATGTAAATTTTAAATTGATGGAATGATGGAGTCCCTAAAAATTATATATTCCGTATATAATTAATAATTATTATAATCCCCACATAATAAAATGAGAAAAAAAAAAAAAAAAAAAAAAAAAAAAAAAAAAAAAAAAAAAAAAAAAAANACAACGGTAGGACGAACACAACCAAAAGTCCACCAAATCTCCCCAGCATCCAAATTCAAACTCTCAATAACGAATCGATACCACCCATCAGGAAATATTTTAACCCCCCCTTTTTTTTTTAAAAAAAAAAAGGAAAAAAGAAAGATACATGTATATATATATAATCATCCGGTTTTTTTTATTTTTACCACTTTTTTTTTTTTACCACGATAGATCTCGAACGCATTAGCCAGCCTCTATGGTTGGCTGAATACACCAGTTCCCGTTAGATCACTGAAGTTAAGCAACGTCCAGCGAGCTTGTACCATGTAGGTGTCCACGTGGGTTCGCTTCCACAATGAATTGGGGGCCCTCATATTTTGCATGTATATTTCTTTCATAATAATGATCTACGAACAACCGGGATCCCATTGGCGCCCACATATTTTTTCTTGCACATATTTTACATGTATTTTTCTTTGATATTTTTGCCCCCCTCCTCTCTCGATGAGCCGGAAGTCCATCGGGCCTACATGTACTTTCTCACACATATTTTACATGTATTTTTTTCATAATAATCCCCGATGAGCCGGGGGCCCACATATTTTTCTCACACATTTTACATGTATTTTTCTTTTCGATGGGCCCCCAGTGCACTGGTCATTTGCTCGGTGGCCCAGTCCGCCCCTGGCCCAGGCAATGAAGCGAATAATATTAAGCATGAATTATTGAGACACTGAATTTTTAGCAATGTTTGCATAATACTTGCTGACCATCAAAGTCGTGCCCCCCCCCCTTTAAAATAATTTTATTAAACCAAAACATAATAGTTTCTTCCAATGATATTTGATTTTTTTAAAAATAAAAATATTCCCCAAGAAAATATTTCATTCCCGTAAAGCCTAAATCATTCCCCTAGAAATTTTATCCTTCTAGATTTTCCCCAGGATGGCCAAAAATCTACTAAATCCAGGGGCGATTCCCCTGATCTGGCAAGCATTATCCGAAGCCAAACCCCCTTCTAACGTCTACTAATATCAAATAATATTAAAAATGAAATATATTTTAAAATAAAAAAAAAAACTTTGCTCACATTAAATTTATGTTTTTATTTCGGAGAAAACTAAATTTATTTTATTGCGATTTTTATTATTTTTAAAATATCTTTACGGTCAACTAACTTTGGAGTTTGTGCTGTTACATGAGGTAGAGTAATATCTTTTGCAGTTTTCTTTATAGATGTTTCCTCTAAAATATAATTAGAGAAGTTTTGAGTGGCCTTTGCTTGGAGTTTTCCAAAGGCTCGTCTACACTATGACCACCAGTAACGCCAAATTTATGTGGACGTGCCTATCAACTTTACTAACGTGCCGAAAACCGAACCAAATATTGCTGAATCCAACCGGATAACGTGTCGGTTTGGGTCAAAGAATGCGGAACCAAATAATGCTGAATCCAGCCGGATACGGGTGTCGGTTCGGGTCGAAGAATGCCGAACCAAATAATGCTGAATCCAACCGGATACAGGTGTCAGTTTGGGTTAAAGAAAGTCGAACAAAATAATGCTGAATCCAACCGGATACAGGTGTCGATTTGGGTCAAAGAATGCGGAACTAAATAATGCTGAATCCAACCGGATACAGGTGTCGGTTTGGGTTAAAGAAAGTCGAACAAAATAATGCTGAATCCAACCGGATACAGGTGTCGATTTGGGTCAAAGAATGCGGAACAAAATAATGCTGAATCCAACCGGATACAGGTGTCGATTTGGGTCAAAGAATGCGGAACCAAATAATGCTGAATCCAACCGGATACAGGTGTCGGTTTGGGTTAAAGAAAGTCGAACAAAATAATGTTGAATCCAACCGGATACAGGTGTCGATTTGGGTCAAAGAACCAAATTGAACGTCTCCGTGGCAGAGTGCGCATCAGCTTGCACCTAGAAGGTTTCTGGTTCGATTCCTTGACGGGTCAAAAATTGGGGGTAACTCAGCCTCTTGAGGACAACTGAGTAGCTATGGTAATAGCGACAAGTGGTAGCATTATAAGGAAATTGTTAAAGTGTAGCTTAGGCTTAGTGATATTGGAGTGATTGTTGAGAATACCTTGTAATGCTTTGATGCCCACTAAAATTTATGACATAATAACACAAATAAATATACATTTTTTTTTTTTTTACATTTTATATGGAAGTGCCGACATCGTCGATAGGCAGACGCAGTTGGATACAGGTTGTTGTGCTTTTGGGGATCACTCCTTATTCGAGATCCTTCCTTTCATTATTGAAGAAGTTGGTAGATCCCAATTCGTTGCTGTAGTTCAGGATCAGTTGGTCAGCCTCGTCAAAATTCAGGTGTGTCTTTATTTTTCCTTCGACATTTTCAAATACTAGGGAGAACCCAAAACCGTTATGGGCGGCTGCAAGGACCCTGACGGACAACAAGTCAGATGATTACTGTAGCTTGGAGTCGCCTCATCAATTATTGTTTGATCCCGATTTCACATAATCAATCAATAATAAATTAAAAAAAAATCTGCTCATATAATATAATGACTAATGTCATTAAAACCGAATAAAAGCCAGCGTCTATGGCACGTTGAATACACCAGTTCCCGTTAGATCACTGAAGTTAAGCAAAGTCCAGCGTGTTTGTACCATGTGGGTGTCCACGTGGGTTCGCGCCCTAGTGATGTAGGCTATTTTTCCGGCCAAACCCAGATTGGATAAGGTCAATGTGGGTAGCTGGTTTGCAATTTTCCAGCGAATGGAGGGTGAAAACCCCGTCTTGAATGACCAATAGATGTTAAAGAAACGTTAAGACAAAAAAAAAAAAAAAATCGAATAAGGCGGTCGAGAGTTAATACTGGTACGAATATACAAATGTAAGTAAATGTGTATTTATTTGTGTTATTATGTCACAATTTTAGTGGGCACCATAGCATTACAAGGTATTCTCAACGGTTACTCCAATATCACTGAGCCTAAGCTACACTTTAATAATTTATAATGCTACCATTTGTCGCTATTACCATAGCTACTCAATTGTCCTCAGGAGTCTGAGTTATCCCCAATCACAACCAGACCAAGTAGAAAATTTGAAAAAACCTTCATCAAATTTTTGACCCGTCCAGGAATCGCACCCGGAACCTCCTTGGTGCAAGATGAGTGTGATGCGCACTCTGCAACCGAGACGTCTGAATGATTGAGCATTGTGGTGTTTCCTTGCTCTTCGCAATATACTCATCATAAAAAACATTCCATCCCTTTGTATGCAACATATCCCTTACAATCCCGGAAACCCCAATAATTTAAAAAAAATTTACTCTACGCGAGGTCCCGCGGTTGGTCGCCTCATTTGCTGCATCTCACATTACTCATCCTCCCCTCCTCCCCTCTACTCCTACCCGAATTTTATTTTTAGTTTCTCCCAATTTTAAACTTAAACTATTTCTAATGACATTTTTTTTTTAAAAAAAAAATCAAGATAGGGGGAAAGGCGGACATGGCTTCAGTCACACGAAAAAAAGGTCACCTTTAAATTCCCCAAAGAAATGTATGTTCCATCTTAGTAGCAGGCTCCGCCAGATTCGCTTCGTAATAAAAAAAAAATTGCTAGCTCCCATTTAACTTAGAAAAATATAAAAATATAAAAAAAAAAAATTTAGATTTTTAAAGTTTTCTAGTTGTAAATTTATGAATATGGAACTGACTCAAATATCAAATTGATCTAGGTTAAAAGATCTGGCCAGCATAGACCTCATCAACATCCTCCCTCTTTAGAAATATCTAACAGGAGGTTTTGATACCCTGCCATATCTGGTGATTATCTCGCCATTCCTTATGGGGGAATAAGTTGGAGTTTGGGTCAAACTTTGATCGGTAGTAGAATCATTTTGATCACACTCATTGTTCACAGATGGAACCAGGTGTTCACGGTTGCGTCTAATGACAGTATTTCCTGACATATGAACAATATACGATCTAGGAGTAACTCTCTGCTGGATTACTCTCTCGTTCCATGGCGTGAGGTTTTATTCGGACTCCTTGTTCAATTTCTAACTGAGGTAGATTTCTGGCTTTTTTTGTCATAGTACCACTTGTTTCTTCTTTTCCTCAAATCAATAATTTCTTTTACTCCTGTCACTATTTTTGGTTCAAGGTTTTTTTTTGTTGTCGGTAAGAAACTCCGCGTTTTCCTTTACATAAGCTTTTGTAGCGGAATAGACCTCATCAACACCCATGGCTTAGTGGTCACTGCACTAGTCTTGCACTCGGGAGACAATGAGTAGCTATGAAGATAAATGCGCATAGCGATTCGGTGTCAGCATTGTAGGTAAAATAAAAAAGGAATTGGATAATGATTGATATTGGAAAATTCCTACAATGCTGCAGTGCGCACCAAAGTTGTGACATAATAACGCAAAGAAATAGCATTTATTGGGCGGAGCGAAGCGTAGCCTTATACTCCCTACAAACTGCAAACTTTTGTTACCCTACTCCTCCGAAACTACTCAACCGATTTTAACCAAAAATTTTTCTTCATATTCTGCATATACCCAAGGGTGCATATATCTATTTTCAAACCGATATCTTTAACCGTTTCCGGATTTTCCGATTTTTTACCGAATTCAGAGAGTCATGATCCGATATCATAGTCGAGTTTGGTCAAGAATTTTTAAATTTGGACATAACGCGAAACAAGTTTGACAATAAATCTTTGAAATAGCGTTCCCCAAATTATCATATTTACGTTTTCAGGTTAGAATCCAAGAATCGTGTTGAGTGAATTCTACATCTTCAATTATAATTAACAGGACTTCTGCTATTTCAATAACGAAACTTTGAAATCGACCAGCACAAAAAAATATATACCCCCCCCCACTTGCGCTCATTTTTTTTTTTTTTTTTTTTTTTTTTTTTTTTGTCATTTCAAAAATACAATCACAATCAAATAGAGTTCTCCCACGCAAAGCAATGACCTTTCCAGACAGACATGAACTAAATCAAGAGGATGTTCTTCATATTTTGACATTTTCATGTCATTTTGGTTTGTTTTTACAAATTAACACACTCACTCAATGGGGGGAGGGTTGCATTTAATTACTTACACTAAATACAAAACCTCAGAATCACATAATGCTATACAGGATCTCTCTGCTATACAGGATCTCAAGAAGCCCGTGAATAGAATGGAATCTTTATATTCCCCCTGAGCTCTGCTGAACATCTTCAAAGGAAATGATGAATCTGTCACAATCTGTAATAGACAGAAGACTGAAATTTTGCTTTGTCGGTAATGGAAGCTTTGTAAGAATGTGCACGGTATCCAGGGCCGGCTGTACCATACAGGTGAACTAGGCAACCGCCTATGGTGGCAAAATTTAGGGGGCGGCAAACTTAAAATGGAATTTTATTTTCAGCGGGATATGAAAAAAAATGTATGCATATATAGACGTGCATTATTGTGTATATGATTGATAATTCATAACAAGAATTATCAATCATAAAAATAAATAGTAAAACCAGGGGTATGACACTCCGGCTAAATCTGTCGTTGCTTAAAGGCTACAACACACATATACGAGGTGTGGCTATTAAGTTCGTAGACTCTTCCCATAAAATCTATCCCTACAACGTTCCAGGCGAATTTTCCATTGATCGAAACAGGGGTGGAGGTCATTTTGTGTGAGGCCTTTCATGACTTCTTAACGGCATCTACGCTGTCAAATCTGGTACCTTTCAGGGCAGATTTGATTTTTGGGTCGGGTGAGTAAGGAGGGTGTTCCAACACTGGATATCAAAGAAATTGTTTTCTTTGATATCCCCTGTATATCAAAAAAAAAAATCATCATGGCCTTGAATTTTGACTTGCTCATTTGAGCTTTTTTTCATCCTCGGAGAATTTGGGCTCTTCCAATGNTATGGTAGCTTTTAATGGTAGCTTTTAATGGTAGCTTTAGACAATCAATGTATTGGTTAGATACATTACGTGCAGTACCCGCGCCCAAAGTTTGGCTTCAATATCATCCCTTAGAAGGCTTAGAACATACATATTTTTATATACTATGATTGAAAATATTGTTAGTGACAATTATTAAAGGTCTCATTAAAATAAATATCATAAATTGATTACTATAAGCTTTTTGCTAAAACGTGGGTAATTTGTACACCAATGGCAATGCTAGGGTTAACAGATAGGTAACTGATTTAAAAATGAAATTAAAATGGAGATACAAGCTGAGACTAGTTCATTATCACTTTTTGTTCCATATCAAATAAGTCTTATATACGAAATAAGTCTTATTTCGACCTCCTGAATCGATGTTGAGCCGATGTAAACCTTGTCGAGCAATACAAAATAAGTAATTTTATCGGCATTCTCGGGATCGATTGCAGTCCGCGAGTTACTCAGTCGTTCAAAGACCCAGTATGTTATGTAAAGGTTAACAAGTGAAATATTCCCACACAGAGGGTGAAACATTCAATCCGGAAGGTAATCTTTTTTTTTAGTGTTCCGGTGTTATAGCACATTCCCCATAGACACAGTATAGGTACCTACAGGGTGTCTACACTGCCCTGTTATGTAGGTATACGTACCTACAGGGTGTCTACACTGCCCTGTAATGTAGGTATACGTACCTACAGGGTGTCTACACTGCCCAGTAATATAGGTATACGTACCTACAGGGTGTCTACACTGCCCTGTAATGAAGGTATAGGTACCTATAGGGTGTCTACACTGCCCTGTAATGTAGGTATAGGTACCTATAGGGTGTCTACACTGCACTGTAATGTAGGTATAGGTACCTATAGGGTGTATATGCTACCCCGTAATGTAGGTATAGGTACCTACAGGATGTCTACACTGCCCTGTAATGTAGGTATAGGTACATATAAGGTTTCTATACTGCCCTGTAATGTAGGTATAGGTACCTATAGGGTGTCTATACTACCCCGTACTGTAGGAATAGGTACCTACAAGGTTTCTTTACTGCCTTCTAATGTAGGTATAAGTACCTACAGGGTTTCTACGTTGCCCTGTAATGTAGGTATAGGTACCTATAGGGTGTCTATACTACCCCGTAATGTAGGTATAGGTACCTACAGGGTATCTACACTGCCCTGTAATAGGTATAGGTACCTACACTACGGGGTGAATAGTAATTGAGGAGGTAAACGCTCCCTAATAGTTTCGGTTTATTTTTACATGATTCTAAGAATACAACGAATTTCGATACCACAATTTTTAGATGATTCTAAGAATACAACGAATGTCGATACCACAATTTTTACATGATTCTAAGAGTACAACGAATGTCGATACCACCATTTTTACATGATTCTAAGAATACAACGAATGTCGATACCACAATTTTTACATGATTCTAAGAGTACAACGAATGTCAATACCACAATTTTTACATGATTCTAAGAGTACAGAGAATGTCGATACCAACATTTTTAGATGATTCTAAGAATACAACGAATGTCGATACCACAATTTTTACATGATTCTAAGAGTACAACGAATGTCGATACCACAATTTTTACATGATTCTAAGAATACAACGAATGTCGATACCACAATTTTTACATGATTCTAAGAGTACAGCGAATGTCGATACCAACATTTTTAGATGATTCTAAGAATACAACGAATGTCGATACCAAAATTTCATCAAAGTATTAGGATTAATAGGAATGAACCCCCCACAAAAAATAAAATAAAAAATAAATAATAATGTTCCAACAAGATGGTTGTCCCGCCCACTTCGACCGCAGAGTTCGAGCATTCTTACACCAAAATTTTCAAAAAAGCCGGATAGGTTTGGTCTAAGAAGGTTTGACCTCTGCGGTCAAAGTGGGCGGGATAACCATCTTTGTTACTAAATTTCTTATTTGGGATCATAAAAACTTATTTCTAGGCATTTTTAACTACCATTTCAGTGCGGCCGCAGTGGGTCCATGTAACATTTTCCACCCTGGAATTCGTGAACAGTAGATCCTAGAGAGCTTTGATTTTCTGTAATGAAATCGTATTAACGAGACCTTTAAAACAAGGTGTCACTTGATATACCTTCTCATTTAAGATTTTGAAGCCAGTCGGTGTCCAGCCTAAACGGCTGGCCGAGGCGAATAAAATGTAGTGTAAAATTAACCCCCTAAAATCTAAGGGATACGTCTTTTGCGTTTTCTTATATTTTCAGCCATTCTCGCGATACGGGGGGTGGGGTGAGACTTTATGGACACCCTGTACAAATTTTGGTATTTTGGAGAAATTCTGGTTATGGGGTCCCGGCACTCCCGGGAGGGGCCCACATATCTAAAAATATAAAAGTCTCATTTTTATTAAAATTTGGTTTCTGATTAAAATTTGGATCAACTGAGAATTATATTAGCTCATGTTGGATAGTTTAGACATTTTGCAAATGTTTAGAACGTGAGACCAAAAAACCAAACTTTGAAGAAGAAAGGAAGAAAAAGTCTTGCACGGTTTTTCGTCCCACTTTTTATCAATGATGATCTCTTTTGGAATTGACAACGAATTAGGCACCCCCCTCAATGTTTGATATTTTTATGAATTGAGTTGACTAAACATATCTATTCATTCCCCCACCCACCCAATCAAAATTCTTATTGCCTTGCTTTTACAACTTCATAACTTGGGTAATGCATCTCTAAACGAACATTTCAATTCTCACCACATCCCGCAACGTTTCAACCACTCTGAATACCATCAGTGTAATATACATTTCATGTCCCCCACAAAGTCAGTGGAGAAGATCGTTTTAGACAAAGGATGAAGATATTCAAATTTGAATGATGTCTGACCTGACAGGTTTAATTTATATATCGCCAATCTGGGTTGCTTCGAGAACTCTGCGTTTTGGAAAAGTGGCAAATTTCAGTTCAGCGATAGATTTTAGTGATAGATATTTTTGGCTCATTATTTTCAATAATGTATCTGCGGGATCGTCAAAAAAAAAAAAAAAAAAAAAATATATGTATAATAAGGGTAATATAAGGTAACATGGATATAATTATAATGGTAATATAAATGAATAAAAATAAAATGACGTACTTCTAAAACAAATTGCTGAGAATGGCTGATATTTCCTCATCGTCACAAAGGTCGCACTCAAAAATATGGTATCTGCTTGATGTAGAACCCCCGCAAAATCTGCAAATACAGACTCTCAAATGAAGCGCCGGGANTTTTTTTTTTTTTTTTTTTTTTTTTTTTTTTTTTGTCCCTAAATTTTTATTTTATTTTTTCCAATTATTTTCAAATCACGTAGATTTTTTTGTGCTAATAAAAATAGTTTTGGTTTATTATTTTCAATAATGAACATTTGGAATCGTCACAAAAAAAAAAAAAAAAAAAAAAAAAAAAAAAAAANCGTTTCAAGGTACGTAGAATCTAAAAATCGAATAAAAAAAATCCGTTTGTCCGCCGTCCGCCGTGATAGGCACTTTTGCCACTTAGCGTTGACTGATTTTGATGAAATTTGGTAAATAGGTCCCATCTGGGCTCTAATTGAGCCCTGAAACTTTTGGGTGCAATCGAATACACTCTTGCTGCTTTATAGAGGTTTTAAGTATCGTTGTCTAAAAGGAGAATGGCAAGAGCTACAGATTTTTCCAGAAAAATAATAAACCCAGGTGTCACATTGGACGAGTTTTTTTTCCTCTTCTTTCATACCATGAGAATAATTTTGGTGTATGGTGGCTCAGTCGAAAACTGCGAGCTGAAAGAAAAGATCATGGCAAACATATACTTCTTCTTCAGTTACTCTCGTTTGATACCCTATGCAAACCAAGGTTTAGGCACTAACGATCTCGCAGTTTTAGGGCCTAAATTATCAACAATGTGTTGGGTCTAACTTACGCTGCGCCACTGCTCCACCGCGACATACACCCTTTTCAGCAGAGGTAAACTCTTTTTTTTTCTTCTTTTCAGCAACACATGAATATAATTTCATTTTTCTTTCTTTCCGAAATGAACATCTAATGTTATTTCCTTCCTTCTCCGCTCTCCTTTATATCACACTTCTTCAAGAATGTTTTATTTTTATCAATCTGTTGGAGCAGTGTTTCTCAAGCGAGTTGACTTGAAGTCGTTCGACTTATAAGTTTTAGTGATACACGGTAAGAGAGAAAATAAAGTATTTATTCAATATGTACAGGGTGCGGCAATTAGTTTTCCCACATTTCAAAAAATCGTGGCAGGTGGAGTGATAGTGGGAGGAGCGTGGGGTTTATGATATTCAACACGAAATGTCATCTTGTTTTTAGTTTTGCAATGGTTTGGCCCAGCGTGCATCGTGCGTTCGTTGTCAAGTTGTTTTTTAAAAAAGTGAACCATTATAAGCACTCAGAGGGCGTTCCGCACAAGGTATGGTTTGCACTCCACGAATCCAGTTCCTGATCAAAAAACAATTTTGAGTTGAGTTCACAACTTTAGGACCACATCATTAGCTTTAGGCTGTATGGGGCTACCCATACAGCCTAAAGCCAAACGTTCTCGTGAGATTCCGCAATACATGTTCCCCGATCGCCGGATTTGAGTCCCTTTGACTTCTTTCTGTGGGGTTACCTCGAGGCTGAGATCTTCAAACATCGCCCTGGGGTCCTTGAAGAGTTAAAGGAGGCAATTCTGGAAGAAATCATGGAAATTGATGCGGTTATGCTAACGAGAGTCATGGAAAACTTCCGTGAAAGACTCCAAAAGTGCATCACTCGTCCAGGCCGTCATTTGGACGACATTATTTACAAGGCATAGATGGAAATAAACTAGAATACACACCCTTACAGAATACCAAATATTTTTTCAAATATCTCATTTTGTATTTATGTACCAGCTCTTTCAAATGTGGAAATACTAATTGCCGCACTCGTTTTAAGTACGTTTACACACAGGCCTACATACATTCTTCTTCCGCTTATAGCAGATTCATAAATTTCCATATCTGAATCTGGAGAAGTATGTATTTGAAACCCATTTGTCTCCCTCCTGGACACTGAAAATGTTCATGTCTAAATTGTAGCAGTTGAGCTGAAAAATAACCGTAGGTACTCTGAAATTGAAATTTAGCCCTAGCATTGCCAAA
>CM022881.1:2084528-2095130 GCA_012654025.1 Pachypsylla venusta
CCTACTTTTACCAAAGACTCCAGTAAATGTATACAATTACCGGTAATAACTCATAATCTCCACCATCAACAAAAAAACAACAACATCATCATCAACAACAAAACCAACTTCCATGATCATTATTTTCAGTCCTGCCTTGGTTGTCAATCCTTCGCCCCTCCCCCCCTGGAAAAAAAATTTTGTTTACGGCCCTGCACACACCTATCGTTACATTGAGTTTTATATGAAGGTACAATTTACAATTAGGGAAAATCTAGGTATAACTAATTAATAAATAGGTGACTATTATACATAGTTCCAGTTTGCACTAAGATTTTATATCACCCTAAAACACAACAAATGCATTAGGCACCACACATCTGTTACATCTCATCTTTGCATTAAGGGTTGAATGTTTTTTTTTTTCCACATTTTTGTTTTTTGAATTACCTAATGTCAAAGGCCCTTGGTTCCCAGATCAAAAGTATCATCCCGGAAGAGTATTTTAAACTCTTGCTTTTTTTCTACCATTTTTTTTTTAAGAACGCAATAATTATATGTTTAATGTTTTTTACATTTATTTCCGGATTTATGTTATTTTTGATTTTATGTTAAATATAGTAACATATGTTGAAATCGATGAGACGTAAACAAAAGGATTTATTACTAGTTTTTTCAATAATGAACATTTGGAATGCCAACTAGCGTTGACCGATTTGGAAGAAATTTGTTATATAGGTCCCATCGGGGCTCTAATTGTGCCCCGAAACTTTTGGGTTCAATCGAATACACCCTTGGCGATTTTTGCCACTTTTTAGCGGTTTTAAGTATTGCTGTGTAAAAAGAGAATGGTAAGAGCTAGAGATTTTAAAGTATGTCATATTTGGGGTCTCAGTTAGCTCCGAAACTTTTAGGTTCAATCAAATATACCGTTGGCGGTTTTTACCGTTTTAAAGCGGTTTTCATCCTGTCTAAAAAGAGGATGGTAAAAGCTAGAGATTTCAAATTAAATATAAGATTTTCTATAAAGTGAACAATTCACTATATGCATAACTTTAGGTCCTATTTTCGTTTTTCCTTCAATTTCTCTCTTTTCTAGCGTTTTTTATATATCTATACTTATAAAACGCAAAGCCCAGTTGGTATACTGACGTACTGACTGACTGATAATCAACGTAGCTCCACGATGGCTAAACGTAGAAACTTGAAACTTGGCACACATATTCCTTTTAGTATGTAGGTGCGTAATAAGAAAGGAAAAAAAAGTTCAAGTGGAAGCAAGTTACCGCCAAAAATGTCGTTTTTAGCGGGTCTTTTTGTAATTTTTTTCTGGGCAAACTAAAAGATATAACGAAAAATGACCGAGAATGGACCAGCCCCAAAATAGTATATCGGGTAGTATAAAAAATATAAAATATGGAATTTTCCGGTTTCTCCCCGATTTATGGACGGTTTTCACCAACAAAAAGTCGGAATTGAGAAGTACCACTTCGGGATGAGCGAGAATGCTGAACTTTGATTCGCGTTCTCGAAATTGTTGCTGAATTTTGTAACCGTAGCGAAGCACGGGAAAAAAGCTAGTATATATATAAAACCGCCGTGCATATTTTAGTACTGATTTCTAATTATATAAAATTTTTTGGGGAAACTGTGGTGTATTCAGACTTGACGGGAGCGGTTTGAATAGGGGAATTCGCCAAGGGCTCGGACTCAAGGTCAGGTTAACTGGTGTAAACATACAATGATTTTAGCATCAACTTCTGATAATAGAATTTAGGAAAACATTTGTTTCACACTCTGGCATCAACTTCTGATGAATAGAATTTAGGAAAACATTTGTTTCACACTCTGGCATCAACTTCTGATGAATAGAATTTAGAAAACATTTGTTTCACACTCTGGCATCAACTTCTGATGAATAGAATTTAGGAAAACATTTGTTTCACACTCTGGCATCAACTTCTGATGCGATTAGAATTTAGGAAAACATTTGTTTCACACTCTGGCATCAACTTCTGTGACGATTAGAATTTAGGAAAACATTTGTTTCACAATCTAACATCAACTTTTGATGAATAGAATTTAGCAAAACATTTGTTTCACACTTTGGCATCAACTTCTGATAATAGAATTTAGGAAAACATTTGTTTCGCACTCTGGCATCAACTTCTGATAATAGAATTTCGGAAAACTTTTGTTTCACACTCTGGCATCAACTTCTGATGAATAGAATTTAGGAAAACATTTGTTTCACACTCTGGCATCAACTTCTGATGAATAGAATTTCGGAAAACATTTGTTTCACACTCTGGCATCAACTTCTGATGAATAGAATTTAGGAAAACATTTGTTTCACACTCTGGCATTGGCTACGTGTTTGAAATATTTTCAATGCCCCCTTTCCATTTTCCGATACAAAAAGTTAACTAAATTGGGGAGATCGTAAAAAAGCTTTCCACAGTGTACACCTGATGCAAGAGTTGATGTTGATGGTGTTGTTTGCAACTTTTACAAAATGTTTTGGCAATTAATATTAATTTGAAAATATAGAAGGGGAGGGGGACTACTGCATGTCAGTGGTGCTAACGAAATGTCAATTTTATAATACCCCTCCTCAGACCTCAGTGATATCGTGGGAAATATTCAAGCGTGGAACTACTAAAAAAGATCTCGTTATAATTTTTCAGTCCAAACTACACTTTAGCCAACACATATCCTATTCAGAGACAGAGCAGTTTTTCGACACCATAAAATACCTGTTTATAACAACAGTTTGCATCAGGAATCTACAATATGCTTCGGTCAATTGGGCTCCTGCAACCAGGAACTCGGTTATACTTTTAGAAAAAATTCAAGCCATGTTTGCCATATTTTTTTTTTTTTTTTATGAAATTCAACATATTCGATCCATCTTACCCCAAGCCTATTTCTTACAGGCTCCACATCGAACATCTTGATTTTGAGAGTTTAGATTGCTGACGTAAATATAAGTCACTATAATCTTGCTATACAACATTCTAAATAATAACGCTGATATTCCATCAGTTACGAGTTATATATTTTTGAAAATACCAAATTGCTCTTTGGGAACAAGGGAACATCCGTCTTTCTTTGATGTTGACACTGTGAATCACGGAACCGTTTTTTTTTTTTGACATCAACAATCCCTAAAGCCATGGCACTTCATAACCAATATTCTTCTGGGCTGTATTTTGCAGATCACTTAAGCCACTTTAAAGAGTTGGGCAAAAATTTGTGTCGGAACAACTTCTGATTTTTAACATCTAATATACAGGGTGTCCCAAAAGTCCGAGACCGTCTGAATATCTTTTGAACAGCTTTATGTGGAGTTTTGAAATTTTGCACGGTATTATGCCCCAAATTAGACCGCCTAATGGTGTGACCAATTTTCCAGGGGCGGGTCCCATGTGGCCCCCAGGGAGTCCAACTTTAGTTTTTTAAATACGAACCCCATCTTGTGATACATTTTCAGAGAGACAATAGAATTAGAAGTACTTTGCACAAAAATTTACACGTCTAGCGTGTTTAGTTTCAAAATTGTGGCCATTTTAAATTTCCAAGGTATGATTTTCAAGAGTGTCTGAAACTAGGGGAATTATTTCTAAAAGGAGACGAACAAGTCTAAAAAGCAGGTTCCTCAACATTGGTGTCCTATGCAATCATTCAATAACCCATTGCAAAAAATTCGCTCTCTAGTAAAATACTATTCCAATTCGATTTGGAAGTCTTCGGCTGTTTTCGCAAGTCTCTGTTGAAAATATTATATTAATTAGCTTAGGCTACCTACGGCTGTTGTTACAGGTCTCTCGTGCAAATATTATATGATTTGGATTTGGCAGCATTCCGCTGTTATCGCAGATCTCTTGTGAAAAATAAACATTTGCATTAGTTCTGGCAGCCTTCGGCTGATGTCGAATCTCTCTGGTGAAAATATCATATAAATTAGATTAGTCAGCCTTCGGCTACTGTAACAGCTTTCTAGTGAATATATTATTTGAACTAGATTTGGCAGCCTTCGCTAATTGTCACAGATCTCTAGTGAAAATTTTTTGAAGACGAGAACCAAAATTTATCGGCAATATGTTTCAAAGAGTTTTATTTTAATTTCATCAAGCTTGGAGTGATATTGCCAGTTTTAGATAGGTAACCCGAATTTCAGGTTTGGTGCCCTAAAGAACCTCAGATGAAGATAGCCCCATGAGTCCTAAATTTTGACGACAATATGTTACATAGTATGTCTGTTTTAAATTTCAGCAAAATCGGGCTTGCAGTTTGGGTTTGACCCCTTGTCGCCCCAAAATGAACCCGTTTGACCCATAAATGTACCCTAGAAGGTACTATCTCCAATGTTAAGGTTTTCGCTCGAATTATGGCCTCAAGGAATATTGGTACCAAATTTAATCAAAATTGGACTAGTAATAAAATGGGCGAACGGACAGTTACACATTTTTTCCTTTTTTGGTATCCAGTCCTTTTTTGGTATCCAGTCGTCATAATTGGTCAAAAAAAAAAAAAAATATGTCAAAATTTTTCGTCAATACAATACTTTACTTACCTATTACTTCGTATATGAAAAGATAAAGTAAATAAAAGTGTAAATTATGACATTGAGCTAACATCGGAAGAAGTGTTTGGAGAGATTCCTTAAAATGCGAAAACATCGGATTTATTGTTATGTTTAAAATTCCATTTATATACACTAATACATCTAATTTTCCTGACCCCCCCCCAAGTTATTCCTCTGGATGCACCCCTAGACGTCGAAAACGTATTTTGCAAGTGGAAATAGTTTACATGAACACAAAGTTTCCTAAATTCGATAATTCAGAAGTGAAGGAGTAATAATTTTTGATACAATTCCTTAATCTGATTTTCAAATAATGTTTGTAGGTGTGAGGTTTGAATAATGAAGAGGTGACATGATGAGGATGCNATTCAAAACTTTTTTTTTTGTTTGCATGTTAAAAAAGGCGGCTTGAGAAATGAATGGATTGGTTTATTTTGAGTCGGGAGTACTTACTGATGTATAAAATGTTGAAAAAATATTCTATTTAATTATAGTTATCGATTAGAGATGAGACAGGCACTTCTCATCATTTTTTAGTCCGCCATTCTTGACCAAAGTTGTCAAGTTGTTGACCAAAGTCAAAATATGTTTTTTTTTTTAAAAAAAATATGAAAAATTCATAATAATAAAGGAATTCTGGATATAATTTTATTTATCTGGTATAAGCCCTTCTTTTTCGTCTTTTCCGTAAAAGAAAAAGTGCACTTTTTCTGAGGAAAAAAATGAAATGGGGATTTCATTGTACCAGGAGGTGTTATTTCTCAACCGATGGAGCCTAAAAATATAAATAATTCAATTCCTTATGAGTACTCTTTTTTTTTTTTTTTTTTTTTTTTTTTTTTTTTTTTTTTTTTTTTTTTTTTTNGGAGTTTCACCCTCCATTCGCTGAAAATTTACAAACCAACCACCCACATTAACCTCACCCACAGCCTGGGTTGGGCCGGAAAAATAGCCAACATCAGGAGGGTGTGAAGCCACGTGAACACCCACATGGTACAACCTTGCTGGACGTTGCTTAACTTCAGTAATCTAATGGAAACTGGTGTATTCAACGTGCCCTAAACGCTGGCTCACACATATTTTTGTGACCATAAAAATTATTTCAACCAATAAAGCGATGTTGCTTGGAGTGGAAGAATTTTCATCCTCCGTGGCCTTATAGAGTGAAATATTTCGCCTCCAGTACATGTGCTCAACGGAATACCTAGCATCGAATTATATAGAATACAGAAAGCTCTTCTTCTCAACGCTTAGAGAAATGCGATTATAAAAATCACGAGAAGGTTTTTCAGCGATTATCCAGAAGCTACCATGATAGCGGCGTGTAAAATGAGTTTTATCAAAATGCTACCACAGTTTATATATATCGCTTATGGATAGTGATGGCATATCGTTCAAAAATACCTATATCGATATATCGTATTTTCGATATATCGATATATGAGAAATATATCGATGTATATCGACGATATACATCGATTTATTAGAAATTAGTATTTTACGAGGTGAATTGGTGGAAATGACCCTTCCCTACTTTACAGTTTCAAAGGGATAAGCAGGGGGATCCTGCTAAAATAGAAAACCTCGAGTAAAAAAAAATGAATAACTTCAAATTTTATCGCTATATTAAGAACACTGAAAAGAGCCTAAATTAGTGTACATATTAAACGATATGTCGTGAAAAATATATCGATATATCGGAAGAAAATATATCAATATATATATTGATTTTCGATATATCGTGCCATCCCTACAAGTAACAAAATCCTAAATGTTTGATGACTGGCGTTGTTTATGTATACGGGCAGATCCCTGGAGGAGAGGTTGATATTCTCGACTTTACAATAAACAAATAAATAAACAGACATTCACTTTTATATATATAGATAGATAGATACAGAAAGCTCTTCTTCTCAACGCTTAGAGAAATGTGATTATAAAAATCACGAGAAGGTTTTTCAGCGATTATCCAGAAGCTACCATGATAGCAGCGTGTAAAACGAGTTTTATCAAACTGCTACCACAATTTATATATATATCGCTTATGGTTAGTGATGGCATATCGTTCAAAAATACCTATATCGATATATCGTATTTTCGATATATCGAATTACAAATATATCGATATATGAGAAATATATCGATGTATATCGACGATATACATCGATTTATTAGAAACTAGTATTTTACGAGGTGAATTGGTGGTAATGACCCTTCCCTACTTTACAGTTTCAAAGGGATAAGTAGGGGGATCCTCCTAAAATAGAAAACCTCGAGTAAAAAAAAAATGCATACCTCAAATTTTATCGCTACATTAAGAACATTGAAAAAAGCCTAATTCAGTGTACATATTAAACGATATACAGTGAAAAATATATCCATATATCGGAAGAAAATATATCGATATATATATATCGATTTCCGATATATCGTGCCATCCCTACAAGTAACAAAATCCTAAATATTTGATGAGTGGCGTTGTTTATGTATACGGGCAGGTCCCTGGAGGAGAGGTTGATATTCTCAACTTTACAGAATAATAAATGTTGGGCGTTGGGATGATGGGTGTGATGGGGCGGTGAAGAAAAGAAGAAGTTTATTGATATTATAAAGGGTGTTAATATTGTGGGCCTGTAAAAGAGAAAATTATAAACGACAATGAAATTATTTCTGTATTAGGTATGTTAAGAAGAATTAGCTACGAGTACAGAATAGCCAGGTCAGACATTTCTGGAAAAAACCACTCGGGATAGGTAATGTGGGAAGAAACAAAAACTACACAGGAAAAGTAATATGGGAAGGTTGAAGGATCAAAAACATCACAGGACAGGTAATATAGGAAGTAACAAAAACATCACAGGACAGGTAATATAGGAAGTAACAAAAACATCACAGGACAGGTAATATAGGAAGTAACAAAAACATCATAGGACAGGTAATATAGGAAGTAACAAAAACATCACAGGATAGGTAATATAGGAAGTGACAAAAACATCATAGGACAGGTAATATAGGAAGTAACAAAAACATCACAGGACAGGTAATATAGGAAGTGACAAAAACATCACAGGACAGGTAATATAGGAAGTGACAAAAATATCACAGGACAGGTAATATAGGAAGTAACAAAAACAACAACAATAACAATATCATTACCAATAACAAAAACCAAGACAATAAAAAATTCGTATATTCGTGTGGGCTAAATTGTTCTTTAGGGATGCAAATGGCCCCGCACTGAATTTTTTGCACTTCAAAAGTAGCCTATTTTTTGTGAGACGGGGGGTCTACCCCTCCCTCCATTCGCTGGAAACTCTTGAAAACCAACTACTCACATTGATCTCGCCCGGGTTGGACCGGAAATACAGCATCACGATATCTTAGACCGGAGACGGTCTTCCACCGTTTAAGATGTTTATCGAGAAAAAAGACCCATCCGTCAATGAGGGTTCTTAGTTTCAGTCCTGTTTACTCCAATAATGTTCGCAGACCCATTCCTTCCCGGTGGTCGGCTTGTTCATTGCAATAACTTTATACCCAGGTACCACATACCGGCAGACCCGTTTGTTTGGTGCCACAGTCTTTTGCTAGTTGGCATTCCAAAGCTACCTTTTGGATTACGTATATAGCTGACTATAGCTTTCAACTGTCAGAGAATATCGTCACTTTATTTCAGAAGGGGTCTAAGTAGAAAAAAGCAAATTTTACAGGAGAGTAAAAAAAGCGTTTTTTTAAAAAAAAAGAAAAATTTTTCGTTTTTTTTTATATCTTGCAGACGGCTTGCATTAAAGGTTTCATTCAATTTTCATTTAAAATAAGACATTGGAGGGATTTTCTATTTCCTCTAAAAATATATGTAATCTCTTTTATTCCACTAGTAAAAACCCTTCCAAAAAAGGCCACGCCATGCGCGGATATAGCCCTCTTGGTTTGGGGGAGCACAATATACCTAATAGAATATTTGGAGGGGAGAGGGGGAGGGACTCGTAACCCAGAGACCGGGGGTTCGAGTCCTGGGCAGTATTTTTCATGCAATCGAGGTACGATACCTAATTTGTTAAAAGCTGTAGAGCTTACCACAAATACCTTTCATGGCTACAACATGCAACATGCATTCTAGGGAATATCAAAGCACCTAGTTGAACGATGACCTTGAGATCTTTCGATTGCAGTTTCTCTCTCTCTGTGTTGAGGCAATCCAAAAAAAAAAAAATTAACCAATTTTAACCCAATTAGAGAGGTTAGGAAACGATCCATTTCTCTATAGCGTGTGTACAACCGTCCAACATGGACCCATGAGGGTCAATAAAAAGTTAGTTTTTTTTAAAAAAAAAAAAAAAATTGAAAAAGTTGCCTCAACTCATCTCCCCGTTGTAAGACTAGGAAAAAAGTGCACATGACGGATGACAGAATTTTTGGCGATTTTTTAAATACGTATTTCTATTTAGTCTCAGAATTGAGAATTATTTAGGAGCCCGTGCCCCCCTTCCAGTCAATAGGCTAAAAGACATGGCACAGCGGATTACCATTCATTTTGATTTTTTTTTAAAAAAAATTACGTGATCAGGTATAATGAAATTTGAGAAATACCGTCCGCTTAAAAAAACTGGGGCGGGGGCACGTGCCCCCGTGCCCCACCCTACATCCGCGCATGATACACGCCAGTATACGCCCAAAAGGACAGAGATATGTCCAACTGGACCGCACAAAGTGAATAGCTACCACAAATCATCAACAGCAAAAACAACATGAATAAATAATTTCCTGCCAAACTATTCTCGTACTTGTTCGGATAAACGTTTCTCAACATCCTGAAATAATTTATTATTTCTTCCCACTTTAAATTTTTCCTTTGTAAAAAAATCCCTGGCAATGAGTATGATAAATATTTGTAATTATTTGTAAATTTTGTATTTTCTAATCTCACGTCTATACCCCTGGGCGTGATTATTCATTTAAGATATTATATACTTTCTTCTTCTCAAATGACACGCCACACGGCGGTATCTTGTTGTAAGCGCAAATAATTTGTTCATTAAAATAGAAAAATGATAACAAATTTGTTATCTTTTGATAGAATAAAAATTTCGTGTCAATTTGAACGAGTCCGGGGCGGATCCAGTGGGGGGGGGGGGGGAAGGNGGGGGCGAAGATGCGATCGTCCCTCCTCCCCAGAGGCGAGATTTTTTTTTTTCATTGAAATAAAACAAAGCACATTCTCGTATCCTTTTCCTAATAATTTGTGTATGAAATTGTACGAAAATCGCCTACAACTCTGCATTGTCTATACCACATAAAAATTATTAGCTCAATTGAGGACGACAGTCCTCAAAACACCCCAAAAAAATGAGGGGGGGTTCTCGTGACGATTCCAAACCTGGGGCGTAATTAGACCCTAAATATGATATACCTACCAAAATTTGAAGTCTCTGACTCTTACCATTATCTTTTTAGACAGGATTAATAAAAACCGCTTTAAAGCGGTAAAAACCGCCAGCGGTATATTTGATTGATCCAAAAGTTTCGAAGCTAGCTGAGACCCCATATATGACATACTGGGTGGCCCTTAGCTATAGGGGGGGAAAAAAATATGTGAATGTTAATGTTTACTCCCCCTAGAGTGGTTCTAAATAAATAAAAAAAAATATCTGTAAAGTTTCAGCTTGATCAGATAACGTTAACACGTGCCGCCAGGCCCTTTAAGTTAGAGTATGCAATCTGAAGGGGCATTATACGTTTTTCCTGTCATTTTCTTCATTTTCTCGAGAACTATACTACCTAGAGTAAAAATTTAAAAACTGACGTACTTCTAAGAGTATTGTCTTTCATTTTTTTTCTAATTATTTTCTTATTAGACGTACTTTTTATACGGAAATTAACAAAAATGTGCATGAAAAGTAACTTTTTTGAAGTTTTGCTATTGAACAGTGTCATAACTGACTCTAAATGGGTAAATAAAGCTGAAAATTCCAAATCCTTAAAATTTATTTAACTTAAAACAAGTAGATTTACGTATAATATATGAATGCTTAGTT
>CM022881.1:2095325-2111941 GCA_012654025.1 Pachypsylla venusta
GGATTCTACGTACCTCGAAACGTATAATATCAAATTTTGGGGGGGGGGGGGGTAATTTTTGTCCGTGACGATTCCAAATTTTCATTATTGAAAATAATAAACCAAAATATTGTAAAACTTTTAAAGAGGAAAATATTGTAAATCCAAAACTCAGTTAGAGAGTCCCAGAGACCAAATCTCAGTCATTGGTCCGTGTGTTTGTTTATAAACAAAATATCTCAAGAACGCTAATTGCAAGAGCTTGAAATTTGACTTTGGTTGAAATCCAATCTCCTGTTTGCTGTTATTTAACTTCATAGCGGTTTTCAGGAATCCCAGCAAAAACTTACAAGCACATCATTTTTTTCCCCCGTGACAATTCCTAAATGTTCATTATTGAAAATAATAAACCAATACTCTAAGTGTGAAAATGTTTTGGAAAAATGAGGAATGAAATTCTTTGAGGGGTGGTTGGAGTGTAATCAAGTTAAAAGTTTATCGTGGGAGAGGGGCAGGAGGAAAATATAAAAAACAAAACAAATCGGCTGAAACCACTTAGATGATAAAAAACTATTGACAAGAGGCCGAGTGCTGGGCTATCAGCACGTACTTGAGACAAATAAAAAAGCGAGACATGAATCAAAAGATAGTCTAATGGCGGCTCTAGAAGTTTTAGAAAATTCTGAATATCACCAAACGAAAAATTACCTGAGAATATCACCAATCAAAAAATTACATGAGAATATCACCAATCGAAAAATTACATGAGAATATCACCAATCGAAAAATTACATGAGAATATCACCAATCGAAAAATTACATGAGAATATCACCAATTGAAAAATTACATGAGAATATCACCAATCGAAAAATTTCAAGAGAATATCACAAATAAAAAAATTACATGAGAATATCACCAATCGAAAAATTTCAAGAGAATATCACCAATCGAAAAATTACATGAGAATATCACCAATCGAAAAATTACATGAGATTATCAGCAATCGAAAAATTACATGAGAATATCACAAATTGAAAAATTACATGAGAATGCCACCAATCGAAAAATTACATAAGAATATCACCAATCGAAAAATTACATGAGAATATCACCAATCGAAAAATTACATGAGAATATCACCAATCTAAAAATTACATGAGATTATCAGCAATCGAAAAATAACATGAGACTATTTATAAAAAAAGGGGTTGAAACTATAAACGGTCATGTCTATAAGGCGCCAAGCAAAGCGGGCGTATCCTGCTAGTTATTTTTATAAATTTAATATACTTGGACAATTTGAAGCTCTGGATAATACCGTTCTCATTTTATGCTATTCTCGTGAAAAACGCTAGCGGTAGATTTGACCGCTTAAAAGCGGTCGTAAACCAGATACGACGCTACGGCGACATCATGAAACGTGTATTTGCGTATTGAATGCATAACATTGATATGTATAGGAAATAAATTTCAAGTTCTAGCTCTTACCATTCTCCTTTTACGCAGGATTTGCCAAAAAGTTCATTCGATTTCAACCAAAAGATTCTTTTGTCGTCCATGACATAAAGCAGGGTCCACACTTATGTAACTTATGTCGGAAATGTTGCACAACAACATTGCAACACAAGTATGGACGAGTTGGGAAACTTTTGTCCGACAGTTGCATGTTTCCATAGAAGGTGGCACATTTCAAAATGTTTCCAGAAACATTGATATTCTTGATATTAGAAATGAAATATTTTTTAATAATTCTCCGAAGTCGCAACTTGTCATTCGAAAAAAAATGTTGAATCCAGAGCACCTGTATTCCCAATTCAATTCATCAACATCGCCCAAGATCAAATCTTTCATGAAGTCAGCTGTACTGTATTTATTTCTCCCACGAGAAAGACTCGGTCTTATCCAAAACCTCCTTGGTCTATGATTTGTCTCCAAGAGGACGGCGGCGGGAGCAGTCATAAGAATGTCTTCCTCACTCATTTTTTGTTTATTTTTAAAATATTGTATAAAAAAATTACAAAGGCAAACAATCCACTTATCACAAGGCCTGAATTGAAACTATGTGAAATTAACACAATTATAGGTACACACTAAAAATTAAGTGTAGACGATGCGTGTTGCCCAACATTTGTTGTACAACACTTCCATAGCTACATACCTATACCAAAACCAAATTTCAAATCTCTAGCAATCACCATTCTTGAGATATCTTGTTCTAGATTGAAAGACATACGAACCAATGGCTGAAACTCGAAATTTGTGATCTAGGAACCTCAATATCGTATTTTGGCATTGAAAACTCGGCATCAAAAATATCAGTCCATTACAATACTTTCCTTTTTACATTCCTTATCCTGTAAAAAGAAAAGTATTGTATCGGGCAGAAATTTTCGATGTCCAGTTTTCAAAGCCAAAACATGTTTTGTGTTCCCCAGAGCCCAAATCTCGAGTTTCAGCCATTGGTCCGTGTGTATGTCTGTCAGTCTGTCTGTAAACAAGATATCTCAAGAATGGTAAGTGCTAGAAACGTGAAATTTTATATGTACGACAAGTTGAAATCGTGTTTATTGTTGGCGGTGTTCGCAGCTTTTTAGTGGTTCTAATAAATCCCGTGCCAAAAAAAAAAACAACAACGTAAGACCTAAATTTTCAAATTTGGCAACTATTCATTTTACTTTTATGCATAGATTGCGCGTAGACACCTTTGGCTGTACCATGATCTACCGTTGCCGGTTTTTAGCGGTTTTGGTACGCTTTTTCAATTCCCGTCTAAAAAGAGAACGGAAACTGCTGAAGCTTAAAATTTGGTGCCTATTATATCAATTTTGCATTTGGAAGAAATCGAATCTACTCCTGGCGGTTTTCAGCGGTTTTCGAGCGTCTTTTGGCGGTACTTGCCTAAAAAAAGCGGTCAGTGTTAGAGCTTAAAATTTGGTGCCTATTTATTTTATGCATGGANTCACAAAAAATTATCATTGAAAAAAGGCCAAGTTCCTCCAATTCTTCCAAAAAATTCCGCCCATGAAAGTAGTGATATCTATTATTGGGGCCAAGTTTATTGTTGCTGCTGTAATCCCGCACTTAAATTTATTATTGCATGTTCTTCTGTCTCAATTTCCTTAAAGTAATACAGACTTTACACTTAGTCAGTTCTTTCTGATTCGTAAAATACTACCTTTTTACAAACTGGCCAAGTGTAAAGTCCGTATTACTTTAAGAAAATTGAGACAGAAGAACGTGCAATAATAAATTTCAGTGCGGTATTACAGCAGCAACAATAAACTTGGCCGCAATAATAGATATCACTACTTCCATAGGCGGAATTTTTTGGTTGAAAAAGTGGAACTTGGCCTTTTTTCAATGATAATTTTTGGTGAGATATCAATATCAATTTTTTGTGAGATATGCATGTAAATATCTTCCTTCAGGCAAGATTTCAACGTTGTACCAGTTTAAACTAGTTTTTGAGCATCTCCTTCCCTAAAGCGGAACCGTTTTGGAGCACCGGGAGTGAAAGAGTTAAAATATAAATTATTTCCCGAATAATTGTATGTAAATATCTAACTTTGTGCAAGATTTCAGTGTTTTATCAGTTAAAACTACATTGCAATACGGTATATTGTCTTCCCTAAAGCGACACCGTTTTGGAGCACTTAGAGTTAAAAAGTTCAAATTTTCAGACTTTTCCCTTTACTTGCATGTCAATTGCTAATTTCATGCAAAATTTCAGCGCTCTAGGTATACGAGAAGTGCCTGAAACTTTTGGTGATGAGTGAATCAGATGAGTGAATCAGCCAGTCAGTGAGTATCCAAAAGTGCAAACTATGAAATTATCTCCCGTCCGGGTTAAAATTAACTTTTGAAGTTTATCCTGTAGTATTGTACTATACTACGGAATGTATGTTCAAAATTTCAATGACCTATCCCCTGTAGACCCAAATATCTGACGGTGTGAAAAACCTGGTGAATTGCTTCATGTAGAGATACACTGGTCCTTTCTGGAACTTGGCCTAGCGCACTGCCGTGCGCTCAGTTAATCCCTATTTATATTTATACTGCCCGAATGGGACTGAAACTGCAGTTTTTTTTTGGGTGCTATTAATGTGGCAAATATCCCAAATTCGTGAGGATAAAATTCCATGGGTTCGCTGGTTTTGAACCCACGCTCGAATCGGATAAATATATACATAAAATCATTCATACTCGTACTAGAAATTTAAAACAGTGTGTATGTAACATATTATCGTCAAATTTAGGAACCCATGGGGGTATCTTCATCTAAGGGCCTTTTAGGGCACCAAACCTGAAATTTGGGTCACATCTCTAAAAATTACGATTTCAATTCAATTTTGATGAAATTTGGAAAAGACACTGTTTGAAACATATATCGACAAATTTTGAGTCTCATTTTCACTGGAGATCTGTGACAACAGCCGAAGTCTGCAAAATCTAATTGAAATAATATTTCCTCTAAGGAGCTGCGACAACAGCCCAAGGTTGTCAAAATTAAATCAAGTATTTTTTTTTTTTCATTGCGACAACAGCCGAAGTCTACCAAATCAAATTCAATTTTTTTTTTCTCTAGAGAGCTGTGGCAGCAGCCAAAATCTGCCTAATCTAATTCATTTAATATTTTCACTGGAGAGATATGACAACAGCTGATGGCTGCCAAAGATAATTAAAATATATTTTCATTATAAATCTGTGACAAAGGCCGAAGAGTTCTAAATCTAATTAAAATAGTATTTTCACCAGAGAACTGCGACAACAGCCGAAGGCTGCCGCTGCTAATTGATATAATATTCTTATCAAATATTCCCGGTCCAAACCAGGCCGTTACGAACGACCAATAAATTTTAAAGAGACTTTAATTTTAAGAAATTTAAAACATATGAGAACATAAGGAATCCGCCTACACAAAATCCAAACAATATTACCCATGCAGGTGAATGGAATGAAGTAATGAATACCCTCATTAACCGCAAACGATGAAAACCCACAAACATCAGAGGGTCAAAGTTACCAGCATATCAAAAATCACACAAAAAGGGAGGAAAACGGTGCATGCAATAGCCCCTTCTGAAATAAGTTTTTTCCAAATAACCCAAACCCACGTATCTATCCATCCAAAAAAACACATTGTGAAAATAACTGATTCCAATGGATCCATTACTGAAGGAGCATCCACACTGCACAGTGAAAGTGTCAGTGACAGTGATTTTAATTTTAATAACAGTCAGTGTTTTCTTCGTGCTCAGCCAGTAAGTTTTCATGTCAAATCACTGTGAAGATCACGGTACTGTCACTGACACTTTCACTGTGTAGTGTGAATGCTCCTTGACGCAGAATATACAGAATATACACACTAGACAAATTAGATTTTAAATAATCATTATTATTTCTTTTTTATGCTAACTGTATTGTATATCATTTAATGTTTCAGAAGTATATCATTTAATGTTGTTGTTTTTTCTAAAATTCCTGTGCGATAGAGTGAATAAATGGAAGAAGCTCCTTGGAAATCATTAATAAATTAAAAGAAAATTAAATAAATGCCAAATAACCCAGAGGAATGAAAGCAACATCAAAATATTACGTTGGATACGGAGATTCAATGTAAAAAGTTACTTGAAAATCATTGATAAACTCAAAGAAAAAAAGAGAAAATATGAACAACCCAGAGAAATGAAAGCAAAATTAAAATATTATGTTCGATAGAGAGAATAAATGTAAAAAGATACTTGGAAATCATTGATAAACTCAAAGAAAAAAGAAAAAAATATCAAACAACCCTGAGAAATGAAAGCAAAATGAAAATATAATGTTGAATAAAAAGAATAAATGTAAAAAGCTACTTGAATATAATTGTGATAAAGTCAGAGAATAAGGAAAAGAATATCAAACAACCCGGAGAATTGCAAGCAAAATGAAAATATAATGTAGGCTAGAGAGAATAAATGTAAGAAGCTACTTGATAAAGTCAGAGAAAAAAGAAAAGAAAACCAAACAACCCGGAGAAATGAATATATAATGTGGGATGTAAAAAATAAATCGAAGAAGCTTTTTGAATATCATTGATAAAGTCAAAGAAAAAAGAAAGGAAAACAAAACAACCCGGAAATAATGAATATGTAACGCTGGATGTAGAAAATAAATGGAAGAAGCTACCTGCATATCATTGATAAAGTCAAAGAAAAAAGAAAAGAAAACCAAACAACCCGGAGAAATGAATATATAATGTTGGATGTAGAAAATAAATGGAAGAAGCTACTTGAATATCATTGATAAAGTCGAAGAAAAAAGAAAAGAAAACCAAACAACCCGGAGAAATGAATATATAATGTTGGATGTAGAAAATAAATGGTAGAAGCTACTTGAATATCATTGATAAAGTCAAAGAAAAAGAAAAGAAAACTAAACAACCCGGAGAAATGAATATATAATGCTGGATGTAGAAAATAAATGGAAGAAGCTACTTGAATATCATTGATAAATTCAAAGAAAAAAGAAAAAAAGAATTGAACGCAAAAAAATAAAAAAAAAAATATGCTGTAGAGAAAAAAGGACGCAGAGAAAGAGAGATGATGATGCTATAACATCTCTGTGAAAAAGATAGCATAATCGGATTTTGTATTGTTATGAAGTATAATCGGTAGTGCTTTTATGATGGTTGGATTGTGGTGACTTGGGGAGGGTAAAGAAGAGTTGCGACTTATAAAGCACAATAAACAGAATGAAACAAATTTTTCAAATAGAAATTTATAGTATGGTACCTTCATGAATTTCTACAACCTATAGAGAAAAAAATGTGGACACCAAAAGGGGTGCCGGCTTGTTTTATTATTTGTCGGTCCTAAGCACATGGAAATACATGAATTTTTGTGTTAGGAAGGGTATCCATCTTTTGTAAAAATTCTATTTCAAACCATATCCTTTCTTCTTTCTAATCACAGCTATTATGGTACTTGGAAAGGAAACTACAAACAGAATTATTTTGGCAAAAGGTTTTTTGGCTTAATTAAGTCCTCTTTAATACTTTTTAAGCCCATTATAACGTTGGTTTTAGCCTCAATTATTTGGGCCCCAGGCCCGTATCCTCCAGGACAGGGTCTTAAGTGGGTCAACCCCCCCCCCTATATTTTTAAAACAAAAAAGTTTGATTTTTCCTATAATCTCTTAATGATAAAACTCTCTTCACCTTCCTACGCCCATGTTTCAAACCATATCCTTTCTTCTTTCTAATCACAGCTATTATGGTATTTGGAAAGGAGACTACAAACAGAATTATTTTGGCAAAAGGTTTTTTGGCTTAATGAAGTCCTCTTTAATATTTTTTAAGCCCATTATACCGTTGGTTTTAGCCTCAATTATTTGGGCCCCAGGCCCGTATCCTCTAGGACAGGGTCTTCAGTGGGTCAACCAAAAAGTTTGATTTTTCCTATAATCTCTTAATGATAAAACGATAAAACTCTCTTTACATAACCCCCCCCCCCGAAATAAAATCTTTAGATGAAAACCCCTCCCGAAATAAAATCACAGACATGTCTATCCCCAATTATGTTTTCACCAATTATAGCCAGCGTCTATGGCACGTTAAATACAACAGTTCCCGTTCGATCACTGAATTTAAGCAACGTCCAGCGAGGTTGTACCATGTGGGTGTCCACGTTGGTTCGTGCCCTCGTGATGCTCGCTTTTTTCCGGCCCAAACCAGGCTGGGTGAGGTCAATGTGGGTAGCTGGTTTGCAAGTTTCCAGCGTATGGAGGATAAAACCCCCGTCTTGATTGACCAATAGATGTTAAAGAGACGTTAAGCCAAATTAAATAAATAAAATAAAAAAAAAAACTTCGCTTGAAGTTGCTTGATTTCAGTAATCTAACGATAACTGTTGTATTTACCGAGCAAATTTCTTTAGCTTAAAAGTCAATTCTACAGCCAGGGTCAAAGCCGTAAGCATCAGATACTAAACCCAAGTGTGGTTGGTCATACTTTGGTCAACTTTGGAGAGAAAGTTCAGATAAACATAATATGTAGGTTTATACCTAGGGATGTTGTGCAGAGTCCTCACTGTAGGGATCCCCGCAGTGTTTACTTCATGAAGTAAACACTGTAGGGGCATATGTCCCTACAGCTGATTTTGTTATGCAGAGTCGATTTGCACGCGTAAAAGGGCCTTCGAACTCATTTTCTCATAATCCCGTATATATAAACTCGTTGGATTCTATTATCTTCCTCCTCTCTGACAAGCATAATCTCTTCCAAATCCTGGATATAATTCAGATGACGTGCCATTACCACTTTGCAAAAAGTTTACTGATGAAAAGGTAATAAGTAAAACAAAAAGGCAGACAATAAAATAATTCAGCTCGTCCAGCATTGTATTTATTTTATAAACAAATTTCACCGCCAATTTTTAACGGTATCGGTAACCATGCGAGAAATGTGGATGTAAAAAAGAATTGTCAAGGTCGAAGTATTCTCTACAGCAAGCTCGAGACCACCCTACAGGGGAATCAGGTTTCTCCTGTGGTGTTCACTGTAGGGAACGAAAAACTACTCTGCATACAAGCCTAGGTCTCGTATAAATTACGTGCGCGGATAGAGCCCTCTTGGTTTGGGGTGAGGGGGGGGGGCACAATCACACAATATACCTAATAGAAAAATTTGGAGAGAGGAGGAGGGACTCGTAACCTAGAGACCGGGGGTTCGACTGGGCAGTACTTTTTAATGCAATGTTTATCGATGTACGATACCTAATTTGTTAAAAGCTGTAGAGCTTACCACAAATATCTTTCATAAGGGTGATAAGCGATTTTATGAGCCGGATGACGAACAAAATGTGCTATGACGAATTTTTGACGATTTTTTATTTACGTATTTCTATTTAGTCTCAAGACTGGTAATTATTTAGGGGCCCGTGCCCCATCCCCTTTCAATGGGATAAAAGACACACCATTCATTTTATTTTATTTTAAAATAATTTACTTGATTAGGTATAATGAAAATTTGAGAAATACCGCCCGCTCAAAAAAATTGGGGCGGCACGTGCCCCCCGGGCCCTCCCCTATATCCGTGCATGATAAATTATTTTTCACGAAAAAGAATACTTTCTCCTCGTGTATTAATGAAAAAATACAGTGCGACAAGAGTACAACAACAACAAAAGCCGAGATAAACTATTGGAAAGCTATAATGCTCACTTTTTTCCAGTCCAAAGTTTTTCAATATGTTTTTAATCTGTGATGAACGCCCCAGTCGCGGGTGCATTATTAATAAACACCGCAACACTATCCAAAATAAAATTAATGGAAAGGGAGATATGGCGGGGAAGCTAAATACTGAGTGACGGCGGAGACGGCCCCTGCAGGTTTTACCGCACGGAGGGCAGGGGCCGCGTAAAACGCTATAATTTTTTTAAATTTTTGCTTAACGTCTCTTTAACATCTGTTGGTGATTCAAGACGGGGGTTTTACCCTCCATTCGCTCTGGAAACTTGCAAACCAGCTACCGACATTAACCTCACCTAGCCTGGGTTGGGTCGGAAAAAAACCTGCGTCACGAGGGCGCAAAGCTACGTGGACACCCAGATAGCACAACCTGGCTGGATGTTGCTTAACCTCAGTGATCCAAGGGGAACTGGTGTATTCAACATGCCATAGACGCTGGCTAGTAATTTATTTTTTTAATTTGGTTTAACGTCTTTTTAACATCTATTGGTGATGCAAGACGGGGGTTTTACCCTCCATTCGCTGGAAACTTGCAAACCAGCTACCGACATTAACCTCACCTAGCCTGGGTTGGGTCGGAAAAAAACCTGCATCACGAGGGTGCGAACCTACGTGGACACCCTGGCTGGACGTTGCTTAACCTTAGTGATCCAAGGGGAACTGGTGTATTCAACGTGCCATAGACGCTGGATAAATTTATTAAATCCATGTTAAATCCAGAGATTATTTTTGGTAAGGTGCAACGTACAACACAAAATTTTCGCCTCTTCACAATTTTTCGCGGGTATCACAGCATTACCAAAGGCCACATACACTCATAATCTCTTATACTTTTAACAAATTAAATCTTTTCACTCTAATGCCGCCACCGGCCGCTACCCACTCAAATATCCTCACGAGGCTGAGTGTACCCCGAAATCACAACAACCTATACCACTTTTTTCCCTGACCCGGAGGACAACCTACATATTTTCCGAGGCACCTTCGTCAAAAAAAAAAAAAAANAAAAAAAAAAAAAAAAAATCGGCTGATGGACTTTAGCCGGTTGTCTAGCTAATAAGTCAATAGCATCGTTTCAATTACATTGCAATCAATACACAATTAAATGTGAAATTTCAGTTCCATTTGGGTTACCAAAAAATAGCCTTTAATAATTTGGAACACAAAAATTGCATTGAAATTCCAGTTCCATTTGGGCTACAAAAAATAGCCTTTAATAATTTGGAACACAAAAATTGCATTGAAATTCCAGTTCTATTTGGGCTACCAAAAAATAGCCTTTAATAATTTGGAACACAAAAATTGCATTGAAATTCCAGTTCCATTTGGGCTACCAAAAAATAACCTTTAATAATTTGGAACACAAAAATTGCATTGAAATTCCAGTTCANGTATTCAATTGCACCCAAATCGTTTAACGCTAAGTGGCAAAAGTGCCAGTCACGACGTATGGCGTATGGCGTACGACGCGGCGCACGGCGCACAAACGGATTTTTTTTTATTCGATTTTTGGATTATATGTAAGTACCTTGAAACGTATAATATCAAATTTTGAGGGGGGTTACATTTTAAATGATCGTATCATTTTTATGACTCAATCAATGACTCATAATCAAATGGATCTAGAACTAGCTCATATAATCGCACTCAGTTCTCCGTAGTAAAAAGAATTTGTTTCCATTTCAATCGTACTGTGATTGTGATTCATTCAGATTGTGATTCATTTGATATATTTGAAGACAATATCTTTGGATTTCGTTTGAACTTTTTTCAAATCCACCCAGTATGTCTTTGTTTTTTGTTTGGCTATCAGCATGTCATGTGGCTCTCCAATGAATAAATGATTGAAAATGATGTCCTTGAAAATTTAATGGGGATTTTTTTTGTAAGAACTTCCTATAACATCAATCTGCCATATTTAACTACATCCACAATTTGAACGCAAACCGAAAGTAAGTAGAAAACACTGAATCAACCTCTGTCCAGTTGGACCCAAGTTAAAAACTTTACCAATATGACACTGGACTAATATGACACTTGGATTTATTATTTCGAAAAAAATCATCCCTTTGCCTTCCCCCCACACCATATGATGTACAGCGCACACCGTATGATGTACATCGCACAACGTATGATGTACAGAGCACAAATGATGTACACCGCACACCGCATGATGTACACCGCACACCACAGGATGTACACCGCACACCACAGGATGTACACCAAACACTACAGGATATACACCGCATACCACAGGATGTACACAGCACACCACAGGATGTACACCAAACACTACAGGATATACACCGCACACCACAGGATGTACACCGCACACCACATGATTTACACCGCACACCGTAAGGGTACTAGACTAGTACTGTCACAACATGTAGACCGATATTGATGAAAATTGGTATGAATGAACCGTTTGAGGTTTAATTTACAATGGCGAAAAGTTTTGGCGCAAAATAAGACCTTCCATTGTACCATTGTAAATCAATAAATCTAGCCTAAGGACCAGAACTCGAAGTCTAGGAGATCAAAAAATCAAGTTTCAGAACTAAAATAGTTTTAAGTCCGGAGATATTAAGTTATATCCAGGATTAGACCTTATAGGTAGGTCAGTGGTCACTGCACTCGGGAGACCCGAGCTCGAATTCTGGCAGGTGTAATAATTTGTCACTGTGGTTTGAATGTTTTCGGAGCCCAACCATCCTCCTGGAAAATGAGTACCTATGGAGAAATATGCGCATAGCGACCCGATGCCAGCATTGTAGGTAAAAGTTGAAACATTCAAAGTAATTAGTGATAGATATTGGAAAAATTTAGCTTTTAAATAAATAAAAACAAAACACTTACCAAAAACACTATTTATAATTTTTATGAAGAAACTAGTTTCGAATCATTCGATTCATCATCAGTGTAGTCAAAAGATGGAAGTTGACTGAGGATTGTTCATCGCGTGCTGAGTAGTGTGACGCGATGTACCATCAAAATATTTGCTGTCTATGTCTAACACTTTTTTAAATAGAATACTTAAGATTGGTTATTTATATTTTATTTTTAATATTTATTGTATATTTCTTTAATATTTATTTCTTTTGACTTCTTTATTTTGTGTTATTTACATGTAAGAAATAAAACTACAACATCAGTTGTGAATTTGTTCATAAAAAAAAAAAAAATATACTGTCATTGACTCTGAGATTGATGAGCCAGTGTCAACTTCCATCCTTAGACTCGACTAGACTGATTATGAATCGAATGATTCGAAACTAGTTTCTTCATAAATAGTGTTATTGGTGTTTTGTTTTAATATATTTAAGAGTTAATATTTTTTAACAATTATAATTAACATTTTATTCAAAGATTTAAGTATTGGAAAATTCCTACAATGCTGCAGTACGCACCAAAGTTGTGACATAATAACACAAAGGAACAGCATTCATTTTTATTTTATTTTAAGAGTTAAATTTTTTTTTTAAAAAAAGGCTTGTTGGAAGAGAGAGTCTAAGACAAATGCCAGATAGGTACTAAAACACAGACAAACACGTGAGAGAAAATATTATTTGCAAGTAATAAATGGTACGGAAAACCGTACTAAATTTTATCTTCCTTTATTCTAGGAATTTGACAGCCCGTGGTTGATGTCTTAGGTCTTTTATGAATCAATTAGAAGTGGCAGCCTTCGGCAGTCACAGCTCTCCAGTAAAAACATATTGGCAACTGCATTGTGTATATTTACACGAACTGTTACATACTATTTTCGACCGAATATCACCNCCTATATCATCCGATCTGGTGATATTACTCCATGCAAGATACTATCTCTTTGACGAGTCACGTCCCCGCGTGCTGCGATGATGGCCAAATTGTTTTTCTGTAATATTTCATTTTCTAAATGACTATAAAACAAAGTCATTAAAAATATTCATGAGTTGAAATAAGAATATTACGTCGCCTTACGCACGAGCAGGAGTAAAATTTCAATATTTTTCCGATTATGTTCGGATACAAGATACAAATAGTCCGTTCAATGTATATTCGGAGTTAATAGACCACATGGAGGCCATTCAGGCAGTGTTCGTTCTAGTAACATTCATTTGCAGTATTTTTCACTCCACGGATGCTCAATGTCCAAGAAAACCAGTTGGTAAAAGAAATTTTCGGCCTAATGTGGGAACCAGATTATACTATGCTTGGAGTACAATCCAAGGATCTGCTAAGCAAGGTTTCCTGAGTAATAAATTATGCAGAGGAGGTGACGTCACAGTCTGTGCCTGTGGAGGATATGATGTCATAGGATATGATAAGAACGCACTGAACACACAAATTGGTATGAACTTCTTTGTTAATAAAAATTTAGGAGCTGGCGATTTGTATCGTTTTCGAAGATCCTGGTATGGAGCCAAAACTGGAGTTTATTATTTTCAGTCTCAATCGGACAGAAATTACCAATACGGCCTTGGACGGACTCCGACCTTTAAAGCAGATGTATGGTCTCAAAAGGTCACTGTAAAAAGAATCAATAATACTTGGAACAGATGGAAAGTTTTATTTTGGACAACAAGGGAGCTAGTTTTGTACAGTTGTACGTCCGTTGACTCTGATATCCGCATCTACACCACTTATCAGCCAACAGCGAACAGTTCAATTCCACATTCTCTGATTGATATGTTAGTAAAAGTGGGAATAAATATCAAACCTTTGATCTGGATTAAGTTAAATCACAGGAACTGCCAGTATCCAGACTTCAAAAGTTATGCTGCATTGAAATAAATATCAAACCTGTGATCTGGATTAAATTGAATCACAGGAACTGCCAGTATCCAGACTTCAAAAGTTATGCTGCATTGAAATAAATATCAACCCTTTGAACTGGATTAAATTGAATCACAGGAACTGCCTGTATCCAGACTTCANCATCCTAACCCACCCGGGAGTGAACTCAGAACCTTCCAGCTATGAAACAAGGGCCTTGCCACTGAGCCGCGATGTTCTATGGACATAGAGTGAGAAAATACAATATTTAAATTTAACTCTCATCAGTTTTTCATAACTAACTCCATCTTCGTCATTTTTTCACAACTAACTTCATCTGCGTTAATTTTGTTTTACACTGTTCCGGTAATAATTTTTGTGTTACACTGATGCGGTGATAATTTTTTGTTACAAGTGCGCGCGCATCTTAAAATTTCACTCTCATCATTGTTTCATTGAAATTTTTTCAAAATTGGTGCTAAATGTAATTTCTGACCCAACAAATTACCTAGATATTTATTTTAAAAAAACTATACCATGTCCATTCAAAAACATTCTTGGAAATGGCATTCTTTAACAAAAGTTATGGTTTCTCAAGAATTTTAGATGTCCCATTCATTATTTCAAAAAAAAAAAAAAAAAAAAAAAAAAAAAAAAAAAAAAAAAAAAAAAAAAAANTATTATTCCAAATTTTATATTTAAAAATAAAATTGATACCATTCTACATTTTTTAAATTATTGAGAAAGCAAAACTTTTGTAAAAAAAATGTCCGGGGATGCAACCTGAATTGTACAATCACCTATCGAATGATGATTGTAAGTTACAAGCATCGGTTAGGAGTTCTGGGCCACCCTGTATATGTGACTGATGGTGACTAAAAGTTTTTGGCACAATAAGGCCAAATTTTAACAAAGTCGGTCAAAATGAAGTTGCAAAAATGCACTGAGTTTCTATAAAAATTTGAAACCACGAACTTCATGGTGTTAAAAACTTGACTTGAAACCACAAACTTGATGGTTTAAAAACGTGACTTGATACCACGAACTTGATATTTTGAAAATCTTGATTTGAATCCACGAATTTGCTGGATTGAAAAACTTGATTTGAAACCACGAACTTGATGGTTTGAAAAACTTGATTTGAAAGCACGAAATTGATGGTTTGAAAATCTTGATTTGAATCCACGAACTTGATGGTTTGAAAAACTTGATTTGAAAGCACGAAATTGATGGTTTGAAAACCTTGATTTGAATCCACGAACTTGATGGTTTGAAAAACTTGATTTGAAAGCACGAAATTGATGGTTTAAAAACATGACTTGATGGTTTGGAAAACTTGATTTGAAACCACGAAATTTAAAAAACTTGACTTTAAAAATCGACAGAATGGTTTGAAACTTGACTTGCAACCACAACTAGATGGTTTGAAAACATGAACTATATCATCATAACATCTTAAGGCCCATTTACACTGCCGGAATATATGCATTGTGTGATTACAGCTTACAACTTCCCCAAGATAAAGCCGAGGTGGAAATGCATTGTGTGATTACAGCTTACAAGTTCCCCAAGCTAAAGCCGAGGTGGAAATGCATTGTGTGATTACAGCTTACAAGTTCCCCAAGCTAAAGCCGAGGTGGAAATGCATTGTGTGATTACAGCTTACAAGTTCCCCAAGCTAAAGCCGAGGTGGAAATGCATTGTGTGATTACAGCTTACAAGTTCCCCAAGCTAAAGCCGAGGTGGAAATGCATTGTGTGATTACAGCTTACAAGTTCCCCAAGCTAAAGCCGAGGTGGAAATGCATTGTGTGATTACAGCTTACAAGTTCCCCAAGCTAAAGCCGAGGTGGAAATGCATTGTGTGATTACAGCTTACAAGTTCCCCAAGCTAAAGCCGAGGTGGAAATGCATTGTGTGATTACAGCTTACAAGTTCCCCAAGCTAAAGCCGAGGTGGAAATGCATTGTGTGATTACAGCTTACAAGTTCCCCAAGCTAAAGCCGAGGTGGAAATGCATTGTGTGATTACAGCTTACAAGTTCCCCAAGCTAAAGCCGAGGTGGAAATGCATTGTGTGATTACAGCTTACAAGTTCCCCAAGCTAAAGCCGAGGTGGAAATGCATTGTGTGATTACAGCTTACAAGTTCCCCAAGCTAAAGCCGAGGTGGAAATGCATTGTGTGATTACAGCTTACAAGTTCCCCAAGCTAAAGCCGAGGTGGAAATGCATTGTGTGATTACAGCTTACAAGTTCCCCAAGCTAAAGCCGAGGTGGAAATGCATTGTGTGATTACAGCATACAACTTCCCCAAGCTAAAGCCGAGGTGGAAATGCATTGTGTGATTACAGCTTACAACTTCCCCAAGCTAAAGCCGAGGTGGAAATGCATTGTATGATTACAGCTTACAAGTTCCCCAAGCTAAAGCCGAGGTGGAAATGCATTGTGTGATTACAGCTTACAAGTTCCCCAAGCTAAAGCCGAGGTGGAAATGCATTGTGTGATTACAGCTTACAAGTTCCCCAAGCTTGCATTATTTTTTCTTCCTTATCCATTTTATGTTAAATGTTAAATCACGCGATAAGAATTTTCTTTTCCTTCTTTTCTGAATAAATCTGCATGATCCTTTTAATACCACTTATCCTTCC
>CM022881.1:2155936-2166101 GCA_012654025.1 Pachypsylla venusta
TTAATTTTAATTACTTTGGTTCACACTGTTTTGTATTGGAACATTTCTGGTGTATTATTTTCAATAATGAACCTTTGGAATCGTCACGAAATAAAAAAAAATACCCCCCCCTCAAAATTAGATATTATATGTTTCAAGGTACGTGGAATCCAAAAATCGAATAAAGAACATTCGCTTGTCCGCCGTACGCCGTGATGGGCACTTTTGCCACTTAGCGTTGACCGATTTGAATGAAATTGGGTATATAGGTGCAATCGAATACACCCTTAACGCTTTTTAGCACCTTTCAGTATTGCTGTCTAAAAGAAGAATGGTAAGAGCTAGAGACTTGAAATTTTGTATGTATGTCATATTCGGGGTCTCAGTCAGCTTTTGGGTTCAATCAATTATACCGCTGACGGTTTTTACCGCTTTCTAACGCCGTTTTCATTAATCCTGTCTAAAAAGAGAATGGTAAGAGACAGTTTATTTAGTAGGTATGTCAAATTTGGGGTCTAATTATGCCCCAGATATGGAATCGTCACGAGATTGTCTAGCTCCCCCCCTTTTTTAGTCACATTGGCAGAGTTTTTTATATTCCTTTAGGCCCTGGGTTCAATTCCTGGCTTAATCAGTTTTTTTAACTGATTTCAGAGGTAAACTTCGGTTCCTTTAATACCTGATCAAATCCTCCGTATTGTCATGTACATAGTCATTTAAAGTTATGCTGACGACAATTGAAATTGACCTTAAGAAACTATTCATTTCAGTTGTCGTTTGAAATATTCTTGATGGTCTCTCTCTGCCAAATACGGGATCGAAAATATTCGTTTGATTTTTCAATCCAAAAGAATCGTCCGTAAATTGACAACCGAATTTTTCAATTCCTGAAATCATATTATAAGTCACAACTGAGCTCATTCTGGTTTTGGGTCCCGAATTAGTGCAGGCGCTGGGTGGACTTGAGTATGCAAAATCCGAGGAGCGCATTCCTGCAATGGATTTGAGTTCAGAATACCTTCCAGATTAACAATCCGGATGTTGCCGGAAGCCATATTGTTCCAATTTTTTATGCCCCCCCCCGGGGGGGCGTGGCGAAGGTCACTTTTTTAAAATTTTCCCCTATATCTCGAAAATGGTTACTTGTACGGTACAAATTATTCTCGGTAAAATTGGAGCCATCTAAATTTCCTACAAGTTTTCTTCTACTCATTTTTTTCCACCCCTCATAGTTTTCGAGATATCTTCCCACCCCCACCGCATTTTTGGGAAAATGAATATTTACCCCATTTTCGTTAAATTTTGGTATGTAGCACACCAATGCTTCGTTTCACGGCAATAACCCGGGAAAAGAAATTATAGAGGATCAAATTTGCTTTTAAAAAATATTCCTTTTTACATTTTATTATTAGCCCTTCAAAAAATACAGCTCATTTTATAGTCCAGTAGTCAGGGATTTTTTGCTTGCAAAAATTGGGGAAATCTCGATTTTTATATATGTTTGTAGGTATGGACCTCCTCTTTAAAAATCTAAATTTTCGACCTCCCAACCCTTGTGCGCTCAAAAAGCCGCTTTTTTCAGGGTTTCCTCAATTACTCGCTTCCTGTGCATTTTAGGCGAATCGTTGTAGCGATTCATTTAGGCGACAATTAAATTTCTTGCAATTTCAATTCACACATATTTCCTGTAGGATGTATAGGAGTGCACCTACAGACGGTGTCGTTTTGGCGTAAAATGCGGTTTTTGTCAAGAATGAACTTTTATATTCATTTTTACCTTTCTATTTTCTAAACAAAGCCTCAATAACTCATAAACACCACAATAAAAGTTGTAGATATTTTAATTTTACACCGAATTCATATATCAANTTTATGCAATGTGATTTTGTACACAATAGAGTTTTGTTCGAAAAATACTATTAAAAATTTTGCCATAAGGCCCAGAAGATCCCATAGAGCCCAAAAACTAATCACCAAATTCTTTCACAAGCATAATGAGAAATATCAAAACAAAAATCGGACCATGCATTCAATATAGTTATTGTGACACAAAATTGCGGAGTGAAAGACCTAATTTGTCTTGTCTGCTCATTTAATTGCATATCATAAATGCAAAAGTGTGTCTGCTGGTTTTAGAACACTCAGCACGAGGCAATTACCTACGTGATGTTCGTGATTTTTTGGATTGCAATTTCCAATAATTTTGCATGGTAATAGTTTACATTATAGCACTCTGCAAATGTACAAGTGACAAAGTCTACATTTTCTATCACCACCTACTTCATTAACTGGGCGATAAAGGAGGATCCTACATCAGAAAATAAGATGTACAGTCAGTATATGAATCCATCTGTACCATTTATTCGCCCCATTTTAAAAGTAAAAGTCTCAAAAAATTGGGTGAATTTTTTAGTGCAAAATTGTGAAGTTATATAAAGACCTCACTTATACTGTCTGGTTAAACGATCATAAACCTTATTCTCAACATTTGAGAGTATAATAGTATATACACCTAGTAACTGGTTATATAAGAGGTGACAGCTGTAGAAAACTGAAACGAACATTTTTTTGGCCAAATCTATATTATTGCCAAATGCCATAAAATGGGCTGCATTTTTTGAAGGGCTAATAATAAAATGTAAAAATAAATATTTTTTAAAAGCAAATTTGACCCTCTATAACTTCTTTTCCTTGGTTATTGTTGTGAAACGAAGCATTGGTGTGCTACAGACCAAGTAGAAGCAAACTTTAGGAAAGTTAGATGGCTCCAATTTTACCGAGAATACTTTGTACCCTACAAGTAACCATTTTCGAGATATAGGGGATAACTGAAAAAGAGTAACCTTCGCCACGCCCCCCGGGGGGGGGCATAAATAAAATGGACCAATATGGCTTCGGGCAACATCCGGATTGTTAATCTGGAAGGTATTCTCAACTTAAATCCATTGCCAGAATGCGGTCCTCGGATTTTGCACACTCAAGTCCACCCAGCGCCCGGTCTAAATAACAATTGTTGTCTCAGTCAGAAAGATTCCTGAGGACAGCCTTATCACAAAGTTTCCAATAAAATATTTTATCAATTAATAGGTATATATACTAGCTGAGTACCCGAACTTCGTTTCGAAAAGATGGGAGAAAACATGAGAATATATATGACTTTTATATTAGTCATAATCATAAATAAATATTAACAAAGTACAAACGTTTAAACGCGTTCAGAGCATACCACACATAGATTACATATTACATACGCGTTTCTTAACCCATATAGAACATGGGGAGTAGTAACGTATTGTGTAGCTGCGCAGAGAATGGGTTGCAGCCAGTCTAATGTTTGGGCAGCCTTCAACACGCATTTTAATTTCTTTGGAACCTAACCCAGTAGTACGCCAACGCGTTCTACACAATAAAGTAGGTGGTTTTTAGGTCTATGATTCTGACTCGAAAACAGCCACTTCAATACTTATATATGTCAGCGAAGCATTTTAGCCTAACTTACACCTAGCCATACACATATGTATTAATGTTGGAATGGATTATTGGGTTGCGAATAGAATATTTAACGTTTCTCAACCAGTGTATTACATAATTTTACCAACTGGGTTAGGTTCCAAAGAAATTAACATACTAGAACAAAAATATGGAAAAAATACTTTAAAGAATTTGCTCATAATTGTAAGGGGTATAGGTACGTATTGCATATCACTAAAGTTTGATTGCAATGACTTAAGGGGTTCTCAAAATATTGTGGAAAACTGAAATTCCAAGATGGCGGCATCACATGGCTCCGTCCACAAATACAAGACTCAAAGTAATCAACAGCGATTTAGGGTCATACGTATAGAATCTCAAAAAGAATAGCATACAATGGAACCCATGATCATCTTGCAATGTATTGAATGTATGCAGATGATACTTACCATCACTGAGATGACTGAGGATATTTGTGAGTGGAAGAGAACAGCAAACTGTCCTGGTAATGGAACCCATGATCATCTTGCAATGTATTGAATGTATGCAGATGATACTTACCATCACTGAGATGACTGAGGATATTTGTCAGTAGAAGAGAAGAGCAAACTGTACTGGTAATGGAACCCATGATCATCTTGCAATGTATTGAATGTATGCAGATGATACTTACCATCACTGAGATGACTGAGGATATTTGTGAGTAGAAGAGAACAGCAAACTGTACTGGTAATGGAACCCATGTTCATCTTGCAATGTATTGAATGTATGCAGATGATACTTACCATCACTGAGATGATTGTGGATATTTGTGAGTAGAAGAGAACAGCAAACTCTCCTGGTAATGGAGCTCATGATTATGTTGCAAAGCGTTGAATGTAATCAAACCATACTCACCATCACTGAGATGACTGAAGACAGTAAGGAGTAGAAGAGAGTCGCAAACTATCCTGGTAATAGAATCCATGACAATTCGAAAAGAGATAGTTGTTATGTTACCAGCAGTGCTCGATGTAGATTGAAATGAGGCTGTAGGAAACTAGATATAGGTAGCCAATTTATACTCTGTTTCTGAGATCTTCAACTAATGACATGACGTACACGTATTTCCAAAAAAACGAAGATCCAATCAAATCTCTCCACAATATTGGAAATTTTGTACAGTTTCATTATGTTGTAGTATCGCGTGACAACTAATATTAAATTTGAACTAAATTTTCCTTTTAATTGAGTTTTGAAATCCATAATCAAGAGACCTTGCGATCACTATTTTTTTCGAAAACGGTTGAAGATAGAAACTTAGAATTAAATATTATTACACTTTAATGTTGGCAGATCTCGGCGACGCCTTTTACATTGTGAAGACAGGGGGGAAGGGGGGGGGAGTGGCGTTGCATGTTCCTCTCGAAATTCATACGTATGTTTTCTCTGATGTAGGTATATTGTATATTTACAAAAACGAATAATAACGTACCTTAATATATTTTTGTAGAGGACTAGTGATTGAATGGACTGACGATGACTATTGAAACTTAATTTATATCTCCGGCTTGATTTGAGTGTATCGTGCCAGAACATCTCAATGAAAAGACGTATGCACTTGTATCAGGTAAGACAAAATGCATTGCAAGAGTGTTTTCTTTTATATAAAATGAAAAAACAAGTGAAAATAGTAAACCTTCGTATAGAAAATGGCGAGAGCTGTCATTCAATATGCCACATGGGTATGACAGACCAAAAAGCATTTCCAAAATTGGCGCAAAAAGTTCAACGAGCACATGAAGTGAATAGTCAAATAAACGTAGAATTAAATGGGGAATCCGAAAATGTAGATAAAAATATTCAGATCATCTCATTTAGGAAAATGAAGTCGACCTTCATCTGGAGGACAACCTTGACAAGTCATCCAAGGTCATTATAGTACGGTCCCCTCTTTTTTATGAACATTCGGTCAGAATATTTTTTTTGTGACTCCAACAGTTTCGGAACAAATTGAGTTGGTCATTTAAAATGGGACAACCTGTATATTCAGAGGGGAACCCCAGGGTTAGGACCAAGAAGCCGAAGAAGTCACATTTGGGACAAATCTCTAAAATTATATTACCAATATTGATGAAATTTAAATCATAGCAATGTTTTACCTAAATGTATTGCTCTGTGGCAGCGTAATTTCAGCATGTGCTCCGTTTAGAAGCCCCAGCAGGGTCCTAAAAACGAATAATTGTAAAATTCCTCTAATTTTGATCAAATTTTGTATAGACATTTACCTGAGTATTTTATTATATATTTTTTAGTATTTTATAGATATTTCAATTTTGGGGCCCCGGCAGGGGCCCATACATGTTAAAATATAAAATTCTTCATATTTAGATAAAAATGGTATAGTCAGTCACCCAAGTATTAAAATGGTATAGTCAGTCATCCAAGTATTGAAATGGTATAGTCAGTCACCCAAGTATTAAAATGGTATAGTCAGTCACCCAAGTATTAAAAAGGTATAGTCAGTCATCCAAGTATTAAAATGGTATAGTCAGTCACACAAGTATTAAAATGGTATAGTCAGTCACCCAAGTATTAAAATGGTATAGTCAGTCACCCAAGTATTGAAATGGTATAGTCATCCACCCAAGTATTAAAATGGTATAGTCAGTCACCCAAGTATTAAAATGGTATAATCAGTCACCCAAGTATTAAAATGGTATAGTCAGTCACCCAATTATTAAAATGGTATAGTCAGTCACCCAAGTATTAAAATGGTATAGTCAGTCACCCAAGTATTGAAATGGTATAGTCAGTCATCCAAGTATTAAAATGGTATAGTCAGTCACCCAAGTATTAAAATGGTATAGTCAGTCACCCAAGTATTGAAATGGTATAGTCAGTCACCCAAGTATTAAAATGGTATAGTCAGTCACCCAAGTATTAAAATGGTATAGTCTGTCACCCAAGTATTGAAATGGAATAGTCAGTCACCCAAGTATTAAAATGGTATAGTCAGTCACCCAAGTATTAAAATGGTATAGTCAGTCACCCAAGTATTAAAATGGACAAATTTTGGTATTTTATAGAAATTTTTAGGGACCCTATTGGCAGAGGCCCACAAATGTCAAAATATAAAATTTGCCAGATTTTGATAAAAATTGACATACCCACAAGTATTGGAGTGGACAATTTTTGGTATTTTGGAGAAATTCTCGTCTCAATTTGGTACATTGAGTCTCCTCCCCCGTGTTTTAGCCGTTTTCATTAATCCTGCCAAAAAGAGAATGGTAAGAGTCTTGGAATTTGAGATGAATGTCAAATATAGGGTCTAATTACAACCCAGATTTTGGAGGTAGTATTTTTTTTTAACCAGTATTTAANTTTTAGGGACCCTATTGGCAGAGGCCCACAAATGTCAAAATATAAAATTTGCCAGATTTTGATAAAAATTGACGTACTCACCCACAAGTATTGAAGTGGACAATTTTTGGTATTTTGGAGAAATTCTCGTCTCAATTTGGTACATTGAGTCTCCTCCCCCGTGTTTTAGCGGTTTTCATTAATCCTGCCAAAAAGAGAATGGTAAGAGTCTTGGAATTTGAGATGAATGTCAAATATAGGGTCTAATTACAACCCAGATTTTGGAGGTAGTATTTTTTTTTAACCAGTATTTAAATAGCGGGAGGTATTCCCGCTAGGCAGTTTTTCATACATTATAAAAATCTCTCTGGCTCACAAGAGATGAAGGATTTTTTTTTTGTGTAAAGGTTTCTAATAATTTTATTTTTATATCTTTGGTTTCTGCCCTTAATGTTGTGAAAAGCTAAAAGCTCATGAGCTTTTTATCCTTTTTAAACTTTTTTTTAGCATTTCTCTTCTTGTTCACCATAAAATGTTGACCTAAAAGGTTATGTTAAGACTTTTGTGAAAAGTGCTTTGGTCGCCATGTTGTTTTCTTCCTCTTTTCTCTTCTATCTTTCTTTTTCTTCTTTTAACCCTATCAAGTTACCGATGAGTAAATTTTACTCACTCGACAGTTTGACATGTGATAACTAAGTTGTGGAGGTAGCAAAATTCTGCTTCTATAGGAGTGTCCAATTAATAAGTTTTCTCTTGATAGTGAATTGTTTGGGATCATTTTCAGTTTTCTGTTAATAGTGAATTGTATGGGATCATTTTCATGTATCTAACTAGTGGATCAAGATGATCAGGTGTTCACGTTAGTGTTGTAGTCATTTAAAGAAAAAATATCTTAATCCAATTTTAAAAAATCATTTTCAAAAAACAAAATATTGGGTCCCCTGCCTCCCCCGGTGGGCAGGGCCCCCATTTTTTTTAAAATCAAAAAGCCCTTAACATCAGCCATAACATACCAAAATTTTACTTTTCTGCAATAAACCGCTAAAAACTAAAACACATTATTGGTCTCCCTTCTGCCCCCCGAGAGGCCCAGGGTCCCCAAAATTTTTCAAAAACGAAAAGCCCTTAACATCAGCCATAACATGTCTAAATTTTACGTTTCTACAACAAACGGCTAAAAAGATAATAATCATTTTTAAAACCAGAATATTGAACCCCTGGGGTCCCCCGGGAAATCCAGGGCCCCCAAAAACTATACAGCAAATTTCCTTCATGTCCTAAATATGTTTACTAAATTTTGTCAAAATCGGATAAAAATTGTGGCTTGTATCGCGTGACAAACAAATATAAACATATACAAGTGTATTTTGGGATGTATACCGGGGTCAAAAGTGAAGTTCACTAAGGTTCACAACTAGTCATTTGTAGAAAAAAAATATCTTAATCCAATTTTTAAAAAATATTTTCAAAAACAAAATATTGGGCCCCAAAAAAGATTCCTTATTGTGTTCCAAAAAAGGTTTCTCATCTACCTAAATGTTCATAGGTGTACATTTTTACATTTATCAGTGTTGTAAGAGTACAAAATCAAATCTCATTTTTCTCCTTGATGTTGAAAATGGGCCGTTTCGTAAAAGGCCATTCTGGAGTAGAAAGTGTGAAATAACGTGGTTATTTGGGACAAACAATGACAAGTAATATATATAAGGAAACATTTTAGGAAAAACATAAAAACATGAACTTTCTCATTTCTTTCACAGCAGGACCGGAGGAATGAGAAAATTTTCTATGTATAATTGTATAATTACATAGGAAATAAATTGCATCTAAAACTAGCGTTATTCCCTATTTAAATGCATCGAAATTTTCTCATTCATCTGGCAACGCTTTGAACGAATTCAGAAGGTGAATGTTTTTCTGTTTTTGCTGAAAGGTTTCCTTATTTAGGTTAATTATCATTTTTTTTCCTAAATAACCACATCACTTCAGACTTTCTACCCGAAAATGGTCTTTTCTATACGGCCTATTTTTAACTTCCAGGAGAAAAATGAGATATTATTTTGTCCTCTTACAACACTGATAAAAAATAAAGATGTACACTTTTGATGATTTAGGTGGATTCTCATCCACACGCGTCAGAATAATCCTTATAGAGAAGCGTTTCTCCTGTACGTTACGCCAAAATTCTGTATTTGGAACCCAATTTACCGTTCCTTGTATCACGTGAGGACAAAATGATTGTCAAAAAGTCAATTGACATTTATTGAAAAAATGTTTCCCCATTGGCTTATCGCCAATTCCTCTTCGCTTCCCCCAAAGGGGGATGTTGAAATTATGACAAAAAATGCATAAAATGATTTTTTTTTTTAAAAAAAAAAAGAAAACACTTCTTCTCGCGTCGTTTTTAATCTGATAATTTTGGTTTATTAGTTTCTATAATATGAAACTTTGAAATCGTCACGAAAAAAAAAAAATCCCCTTTTTTAAAAAAAACAATTTATATCTGTTTCAATTGTGATGGGCTCAGCAATATTTCATTTCGAATCAATCGATTCGATAATATCATTTCGAATCAATTAATTCAAAATTAAATATCACTGACCAATTTACCGTTGACATTATTGTTTTATAGGTTGGGTCATTTTAGGTAGAACCAATCATGGTTGTGTATGGTGTTCTAAATGTAATGATTTCCTATCATTTTATTTAGAAAAATCAAAATAACAAAAAAGTTTGAAATTTCTGATCCAAACACTTGTAGTCCAATTCAGAAATGTTTTTTTTTTGTTTTTTTTTTTTTTTTTGGCTTAACGTCTCCTGAACATCTATTGGTCAATCAAGACGGTTTTTGCTCTCTATTTGCTGGAAACTTGCAATTCAGCTTCCCATATTGACCTGGGCTGGGGGAGCCAACCCAGGCTGGGGGATCTAGCATTACGAAGGCGCGAACCCACGTGGACACCCACATAGAACAAACTCGCTGGACGTTTTTTAACTTCAGTGATCTAACGGGAACTGGTGTATTCAACGTGCTATAGACGCTAGTTAACAAATTGTTTGTAGAGTGCCTTGCCTAGAAAGGGGGAAATAAGAATTGTGGGAGATAAAGTTACTAAAATTCTCGCACACATTTTCGTTTTCGCTAATACAGGGTGTCCCATTTTAAGTGGCCATCTCCATTTATTCCGAAACCGCTGGAGTGACAAAAAAAATATTCTGACCGAATGTTCATAAAAAAGAGGGGGGCGCATTATGATGACCTTGACTGACTTGTCAAGATTGTGCTTCAAGGTCAGATGAAGGTCAACTTCATTTTCTTAAATAAGACGACCTGAATTTTATTATTTTTTGGTCTGTCATATCCGTGTGTCAT
>CM022881.1:2167989-2181769 GCA_012654025.1 Pachypsylla venusta
TTATTATTTTCCCGGAAATTTCCCGTCGAAATTTACGCTTCGATTTTTCGATTGTCCCCGGAATCTACATACTATTTTCCCGGAAAATTCCCGTCGGATTTTACGCCTCAATTCTTCGATTGTAACTATGATGATCTTTGTTAATTTCAGCTTTAAGGTAACTGACAAATCACAGAGCACTAAATTTAGAGAGGACTCAAGAATGATTACCTCTAAAACATTTTAAACATCCCGGGAAACATTTAGGTATAGTAACGCTATAGAAATTCCCGCAGTGTGAGCTGTTGTCCCATGGTGTTGGAAATAAACGTCCTGAAAATCCATATTTTCTTGAGGAATGATCTTCTTTGTACATATAGCGGATTAATACCCCCCCCCCCCTTATCAAATAATATATAGAAGTCTTTATGTGCATAACAGTGTTCGAACCGTTTAACTTTTGTATGTTTCACAATTTAGGAACAAATTAACATAAAAGAATTTAGTGGAATTCATAGTTAGATATTTGTGAGAGGGTAATTACTACCCCCTCCCCTTTTTTTAACGGAGTATGGCTGTATAAAAAAGACACGTTTGCCATGCACAAACATAGCCTTAAAATCCGATGACCGTTATAAGCGCTATGCTGTGGAGGTCTGTACTCCTGTAATCACAGTTGCTTGTCAGACGATGTTTTATCAANGAACCGTTTAACTTCAGTATGTTTCACAATTTAGGAACAAATTAACATAAAAGAATTTAGTGGAATTCATAGTTAGATATTTGTGAGAGGGTAATAACTACCCCCTCCCCCCCTTATCAAATAATATATAGAAGTCTTTATGTGCATAACAGTGTTCGAACCGTTTAACTTCAGTATGTTTCACAATTTAGGAACAAATTAACATAAAAGAATTTAGTGGAATTCATAGTTAGATATTTGTGAGAGGGTAATAACTACCCCCTCCCCCCCTTATCAAATAATATATAGAAGTCTTTATGTGCATAACAGTGTTCGAACCGTTTAACTTCAGTATGTTTCACAATTTAGGAACAAATTAACATAAAAGAATTTAGTGGAATTCATAGTTAGATATTTGTGAGAGGGTAATAACTACCCCCTCCCCCCCTTATCAAATAATATATAGAAGTCTTTATGTGCATAACAGTGTTCGAACCGTTTAACTTCAGTATGTTTCACAATTTAGGAACAAATTAACATAAAAGAATTTAGTGGAATTCATAGTTAGATATTTGTGAGAGGGTAATAACTACCCCCTCCCCCCCTTATCAAATAATATATAGAAGTCTTTATGTGCATAACAGTGTTCGAACCGTTTAACTTCAGTATGTTTCACAATTTAGGAACAAACTAACATAAAAGAATTTAGTGGAATTCATAGTTAGATATTTGTGAGAGGGTAATTACTACCCCTTCCCCTTTTTTTAAAGGAGTATGGCTGTGTAAAAAAGACACGTTTGCCATGCACAAACATAGCCTTAAAATCCGATGACCGTTATAAGCGCTATGCTGTGGAGGCTGTACTCCTGTAATCACAGTTGCTTGTCAGACGATGTTTTATCAACGTTTCTACCTGAACATGATTATCTACCTCAACAAAAGCCGACCAGAAAATAAATTCTGAATACTACCTTGACGGTGGGAGCACATAATTTTACTAAAGTAAAAAGTAGTATGGACCCCCACCTCCCCGCATGAAAATTCTGACTGCGCCACTGTTGGGTGGATAATCAAAACCTAATCACCATCAGGTGTGAAATGATCTAATCCTGGGTGCGCCACTGTTAGGTGGATACACAAAACCTAATCACCATCAGGTGTGAAATGATCTAATCCTGGGTGCGCCACTGTTAGGTGGATACACAAAACCTAATCAACATCAGGTGTGAAATGATCTAATCCTGGGTGCGCCACTGTTAGGTGGATACACAAAACCTAATCAACATCAGGTGTGAAATGATCTAATCCTGGGTGCGCCACTGCTAGGTGGATACACAAAAACTAATCAACATCAGGTGTGGAATGATCTAATCCTGGGTGCGCCACAGTTAGGTGGATACACAAAACCTAATCAACATCAGGTGTCGAATGATCTAATCCTGGGTGCGGCACTGTAAGGTGGATATACAAAACCTAATCAACATAAGGTGTGGAATGATCTAATCCTGTGTGCGCCACTGTTAGGTGGATACACAAAACCTAATCAACATCAGGTTTGGAATGATTTAATCCTGGGTGCGGCACTGCTAGGTGGATACACAAAACCTAATCAACATCAGGCGAGAAATGATCTAATCCTGGGTGCGCCACTGTTAGGTGGATACACATTGCGCCACTGTTAGGTGAATACACAATTCTGGGTGCGCTACTGTTAGGTGGATACACAATCCTGGGTGCGCCGCTGTTAGGGGTATACACAATCTTGGGTGCGCCACTGTTATGTGAATACACAATTCTGGGTGCGCCACTGTTAGGTGGATACACAATCCCGGGTGGGCCATTGTTAGGTGAATACACAATTCTGTGTGCGCCACTGTTAGGTGATACACAATCCCGGGGGCGCCACTGATAGGTGGATACACAAAACCTAATCAACATCAGGTGTGGAATGATCTAATCCTGGGTGCGCCACTGTTAGGTGGATACACAAAACCTTATCAACATCAGGTGAGAAATGATCTAATCCTGGGTGCGGCACTGCTAGGTGGATACACAAAACCTAATCAACATCAGGTGTGGAATGATCTAATCCTGGGTGCGCCACTGTTAGGTGGATACACAAAACCTAATCAACATCAGGTGTGGAATGATATAATCCTGGGTGCGGCACTGTTAGGTGGATACACAAAACCTAATCAACATAAGGTGTGGAATGATCTAATCCTGGGTGCGCCACTGTTAGGTGGATACACAATCCCGGGTGCGCCACTGTTAGGTGGATACACAATCCTGGGTGCGCCACTGCTAGGTGGATACATAATCCTGTGTGCGCCACTGTTAGGTGGATACACATTGCTGGGTGCGCCACTGCTAGGTGGATACACATTCCTGGGTGCGCCACTGCTAGGTGGATACATAATTCTGGGTGCGCCATTGTTAGGTGGATATGCGCCGCTGTTAGGTGGATACACAATCCTGCGTGCGCCACTGATAAATACACTAACCATAACAATATCAGGTGTGAAATCATCTGAGCAAAACAGATTCGCTTGAATTATCGTACACCTTTATTTTAACATACAGTTGGTAGGTACACATATGTAGTGATTAATTATTTGATGGGACTGATTCAATTAAATTAATTTAATATCTTAATTAAATGAAGGATGCCTGCTGAGTGTTGAGGGTAACAAGAAGCAGAATGAGTAGTGTCGATTATTATAGTATAATATCGATAATTCGATATATCGATGGGTACAATAAAAGAAATGTCGTTATTGTATCGTTATGCCACTTTGAGTTTTGAGGGGGGCATTTATTATGTCACATCTTTGGTGCTCACTGGAACATTTTCCAGTGATAATGATTTATATTAGGATTTTCCTAATATAAATTATTATCCAATTCCTTTGAATTTTTCTATTTTATCTACAATGCTGGCACCTGGTCGCTATGCGCATTCATCACCATAGCTACTCATTCTCCTCACGAGGCTGAGTGGGCTCCGAAAGCATACAAACCACACTGACAAATTTTTGCCCCCTCCAGGATTCGAACCTGGTTCTCCCGAGTGCACTAGTTCAATGACCACTGAGCCATGGGAGCTGTCTAATGCATGTGAGCTGGCGTAGAGTATTAGGTATGAACCACTTGAATTAATTTTTTAAAGGTACATTTTCTTGGCGTTTTATTTGCACACGAAGTTTTTTTTTTGGGAGGGGATGATAGATTTGTATGAAATAAAGACACTTTTGTCATACACAAGCATACTTCAATATCCTGAAGATTTATGTCTCTCCCCCCCCATATCTTGACCTGACCAGACTGGCAATTGTAGGGATAGGTATATGAAAATGTATCAAAAAAGAGACTTTTTGATACACTCACCTCATTAAGAATTAGATTAAATGCGTAGCTTTAATACGAGTATATTATAGATATAACCCCCCTCCCCCCCCCAAAAAACAATCCTGGCCTTAACCCTGAAGGTAGCACGCCCAGTCTCTCCCTCGAATAAAAGTCCTGGGTACCATACTGTTTTTTTTGTTTCTTTAATCAACGTTTTTTTTGGACCAACGTTTCTTTGACATCTATTGGTCATTCAAGACGGCGGTTTTACCCTCCATTCTCTGGAAACTTGCAAACCAGCTAACCATATTGACTTCACCCAATCTGGGTTGGGCCTGAAAAATAGCCAGCATCACAAGGGCACGAACCCACGTGAACACCTACATGGTACAACCTCGCTGGGCGTTGCTTAACTTCAGTGATCGAACGGGAACTGGTGTATTCAACGTGCTATAGACAATGGCTGTTTACTCAAGTGTTATTTTCATTCCGATTAAAAATTAGAGAAGAGGCCACTCGTACTTGTATTTCTGTTTTAATAATACTAGAAAAATGTCTAGGAGCAGCCCTGCTTAAACATATACCTACCATGCTAGTGGAAAGTTTTTGGCTACAACTTAGATGTCCCCTTCTCATCAGTAAACTCTTAAAAAATCTCAAGTTCCAAGTAGAACAGGTCCGAAGCATTGCCAGCCAAGCTAGAACCATCATATGATGGAAGGTGATGTTGTTTTTGTTGTTGTTTATGTTGTTGTCGTTGATTTGTTCTTGTTAATTTTTACTCAAGTGTTAGTTTTCATTCCGATTAAAATTTCTGTTTAATAATACTAGAAAAATATCTAGGACGGGCCCTGCTCAAACATATACCTACCATGCTAGTGGAAAGTTTTTGGCTACAACTTAGATGTCCTCTTCTCATCAGTAAACTCTTAAAAAGTCTCAAGTTCCAAGTAGAGCAGGTCCGAAGCATTGGCAGCCAAGCCAGGACCAACAACTGAAAATGATGATGATGGAAGGTGATGTTGTTGTTGTTATTGTTGTTTATGATATTGTTGTTGTTATTTTTGTTCTTGTTGTTGCTGCTGTTGTTATTTTTGTTGTTGTTTATGTTTATGTTGTTGTTGCTTTTGGTATTACTAGAAAAATATCTAGGTCCGGACCTGCTCAAATATATACCTACCATACTGGTAGAAAGGTCTTGGCTACAACTGAGATGTGCTCTTCTCATCAGTAAACTCTTAAAAGTCTCAAGTTCCGGAGATAATAGAGCAGGTCCAAAGCACTGACAGCCAAGGCAGAACTAATACCTGAAAATGATGATTATGGAAAGTGATGTTGTTGTTGTTTATGTTGTAGTTGTTGTTATTTTTGTTCTTGTTGTTGCTGCTGTTGTTAATTTTGTTGTTGTTTATGTTGTTGTCGTTGATTTGTTCTTGTTAATTTTGTTCTAGTTCATGTTGTAGTTCTTGTTAATTTTGTTGTTGTTTATGTTGTTGTCGTTGATTTGTTCTTGTTAATTTTGTTCTAGCTCATGTTGTAGTTGTTGTTATTTTTGTTCTTGTTGTTGCTGCTGTTGTTATTTTTGTTATTGTGTTGATTTGTGCTTGTTAATTTTGTTGTTGTTTATGTTGTTGTCGTTGATTTATTCTTGTTAATTTTGTTGTTGTTTATGTTGTTGCCGTTGATTTGTTCTTGTTAATTTTGTTGTTGTTTATGTTGTTGTCGATGATTTATTCTTGTTAATTTTGTTGTTGTCGTTGATTTGTTCTTTTTAATTTTGTTGTAGTTCATGTTGTAGTTGTTGTTATTTTTGTTCTTGTTGTTGCTGCTGCTGTTATTTTTGTTATTGTGTTGATTTGTTCTTGTTAATTTTGTTGTTGTGTATGTTGTTGTCGTTGATTTGTTCTTGTTAATTTTGTTGTTGTTTATGTTGTTGTCGATGATTTATTCTTGTTAATTTTGTTGTTGTTTATGTTGTTGTCGTTGATTTATTCTTGTTAATTTTGCTGTTGTTTATGTTGTTGTCGTTGATTTGTTCTTGTTAATTTTGTTGTTGTTTATGTTGTTGTCGTTGATTTGTTCTTGTTAATTTTGTTGTTATTTATGTTGTTGCCATTGATTTGTTCTTGTTAATTTTGTTGTTGTTTATGTTGTTGTCGTTGATTTGTTCTTGTAAATTTTGTTGTAGTTTATGCTGTTGTCGTTGATTTGTTCTTGTTAATTTTGTTGTTGTTTATGTTGTTGTCGTTGATTTGTTCTTGTTAATTTTGTTGTTGTTTATGTTGTTGTCGTTGATTTGTTCTTGTTAGTTTTGTTGTTGTTTATATTGTTGTCGTTGATTTGTTCTTGTTAATTTTGTTGTTGTTTATGTTGTTGTCGTTGAATTGTTCTTGTTAATTTTGTTGTTGTTTATGTTGTTGTCGTTGATTTGTTCTTGTTAATTTTGTTGTTGTTTATGTTGTTGTCGTTGATTTGTTCTTGTTAATTTTGTTGTTGTTTATGTTGTTGTCGCTGATTTGTTCTTGTTAATTTTGTTGTTGTTTATGTTGTTGTCGTTGATTTGTTCTTGTTAATTTTGTTGTTGTTCATGTTGTAGTTGTTGTTATTTTTGTTCTTGTTGTTGCTGCTGTTGTTAATTTTGTTGTTGTTTATGTTGTTGTTGTTGTTTTTGGTATTACTAGAAAAATATTTAAATAAATATCTAACAAGCCAGGACTAACACCTGAAAATGATGATAATGGAAGGTGATGCTGTTTTTGTTGCTGTTGTTGTTATTTTTGTTGTTGTTCATGTTGTTGTTCTTTTTGTTGATGTTGTTGTTTTTGCTATTACTAGAAAAATATCTAGAATCAGCCCTGCTCAAACATATAAATACCATGCTGGTGGAAAGTTTTTGGCCACAACTCATCAGTAAACTCTTAAAAGTCTCAAGTTCCAAAGACAATATAGAATAGCGGTATCTAATGATAATGTCACACCTCTCAAGTTCAAATTTGATGGATAACTCCCAAAGGGCCTTTTTTCAACTTTCGAATAAACTTTTCGCTTCTACTTATTTTAATGAGCTCACACATGCTTCGGGTGTAAACTTTGCAGTATGACCTTTCAATAAAGTTCATTCAACACTTTTTCGAAAAATTCCAAGATGATGACACAGATGACAGAGACAAACAAATAAAACAGAAAATAATAATGATGAAAGATATTCACGCCACAGGGAAGTAAACCAAACACTCAAACGCGCACTGGGTGCATGGTGCATGTCATATTCACGCCACAGGGAAGTAAACCAAACACTCAAACGCGCACTGGGTGCATGGTGCATGTCATATTCACGCCACAGGGAAGTAAACCAAACACTCAAACGCGCACTGGGTGCATGGTGCATGTCATATTCACGCCACAGGGAAGTAAACCAAACAATCAAACGCGCACTGGGTGCATGGTGCTTGTCATATTCACGCCACAGTGAACTAAACCAAACACTCAAACGCGCACTGGGTGCGTATCATATCCCGCCTTTTCTTAAACCATGAGGTCTTTTTAGATTCAGAATACTGTTGTTGGAAGTTAGGAACCCATTGTCCATACCCCAGGTAATCTAAAAAGTAAAAAAATTTCTCTGAGTAATTGCCACTGAATCACTACTTTTTAAAATATTTCTACAACAAATGCACGATACCCGGGAGTCAACGATTCTATTGTAACCAATCCCTCTTCTGTTGGGAAGATAGTGACTTAAATATTGGTATATAGTCCAGTAGAATGGTATTTTGAGTTTGCGTTACCATACACGAATTTCGAACCAAATGAGATTCGATAGAGAACCATTAAGAGATGTTTAATCTAAATTTGCAGTAGCGTGCGAACTTTTTTTGCAAAGTTATGCGAAAAAACGTTGTTTTTTTTTTCACATTTTCACAAATATCTCGGCTTCTATTTGTTTTACATGAGAGAGTGACATATCATTCTTTTTGTGATAAAATTACCTACATTTTTTGTTACACGAACATGTGAAAATGTGAAGAAAAACGTTTTTTCGCATAACTTTGCAAAAAAAAGTTCGCACGGTACTGCAAATTCAGATTTAACATCTCTTAATGGTTCTCTATCGAATTTCATTTGGTTCGAAATTCGTGTACGGTAACGCAAACTGAAGGCATTTTCGAGGACCATTCTACTGGACTAATATTTCGTAAACATTAACATCTGAAAATAGAATTATTTGTTGCCAAGAAGAATTATTTGTTGCCTTTTCACATCAACTACTTGCATTGCCTACTTTTTCTTTTATTACTTCCCATACGCTGATTTTAGATGAAAGAATAATTGAAGGAACCGTAAATTTCCCCCCCCCCGGCCCGGATTTTTTGTCTACGACCCTGACTAAATGAGAATTTAGGAAGAAAAAAATCGAAGAACCCTGTTTGATTTTTATCAAATGTCTGCATCAGACTTTAATCATGTAGGAGATCTAATCACAGTCTTCTACTCCGAATAATTATTACTGAATATAACGTCAGTCCAGAAAACACAACATCTATTAATCAAGGAGTAAGTCAATGATGAGTGCAAGTGGCCTATAGAAAAGTTGTTGCCTATTAGTCGTATGTAATCTATTTTTCGAATGTCCAAGTTTTTTTCGGTATATTATTTTCATTAATGAACCCGCGGATTTGGTATTTTAAGTTTCAATGTATAGAATCCAAAGTAATAGGAATAAAAAAAACTCTGCCAATGCCAACACCCAGGTTTATTATTTTTCTGGCTGAAAAACCTTTTATGAGCCATTCTTAATGAATTTCTACATCAAAATTAAATTTGGTTTTCTTTATACAGGGTGTAACAAGTTTTGGATTTGAACTCCTCTGGCTCCGCGCCTGATTATTTTTTTGAATAAATAAAAATGGAAATATTCCTTATTTTATTCACACTTTTATTCTTCAAAAAAATATTTGTACCATTCCATTTAAATTCCCGAGAAATCCCGAGAAATTTGTGTCAAAAAAAGCCACTTCTAAGATTCGAACCTGATACTGATGTTACCATTCGAATGGCCATGGGGCCTTTTCTACCCTAGAAACAAACAGAATTCAAAAATTCCAAGCGGTTCCAAAGTTATGGGCACCGGGCAAGACTTCTGAGACATACTGTATACCAAATTTCAGCCAAATCGGTCAACGCTAAGTGGCAAAATTGCCCATTACGGCGGACAAACGGATTTTTTATTTATTCGATTTTTGGATTCTACGTACCTTGAAACGTATAATATCAAATTTTGAGGGGGGGAGATATTTTTTTTTCCCGTGACGATTCCAAATGTTCATTATTGAAAATAATAAACATTTGGAACAATTATTCATGAAACAAAAATATCTCCCATTCAAAATTTGATACTTTTTTTTTACCATTTTATAGCACCTATAGGTACGTAGAATATAAAAATCGAAAACTTGTCTAAAATGGAAATCAAATAAAAAATCCGTAACTAAAATAAATGGTACGGAAAACCGTACTGCACTTTATCTTCCATTAATGTAGGAATTAGGCAGGCTGCTGTCATAACTGTCAAGGTAAATAATAGTTGTTTTTGTTAGCCTTAGGTTGTTGTCGAAATTTTTAGGTGAAAAAATATTTGAATTAGATTTGGCAGCCTTTGGCTGTAGTAACAGCTCTCTAGTGAAAATATTACATTCTTAAAATCCTTAATTAATTAAATTATAAATTTGATTTGGCAGCCGTCGCGACGACTGTTGTGGCAGCGCAGCTCTCTAGCATTCGCCTGGTTTCGTAGATATTCAGTGAAAATATTAATTAAATTAGATATGGCAGCGTTTGGCTGAGCTGGTCAAATTACAGTTTGAAGTGACTGTTTCAAATTTGGGGAAAATAGAGTTTTTAAGAGATGCCCCGAATTTTAGGTTTAAGGTCTAAAAGAACCCTCCGATGAAACTAATCCCATGAAATCTAAAAGTTTTTGATAATACAAAAAATGTCTGTTTTTTTTTTTTTTCATTTGGCTTAACGTCTCTTTAACATCTATATTGGTCATTCAAGACGGGGATTTTACCCTCCATTCGCTCGCAACTTGCAAAAGGTAGGTACCCACATTGACCTCACAAAGCCCGGGTTAGGCCGGAAAAATGAGCCAACGATACGTAGTGTTCCCAAGCTTTCACCCATCCAAGTACTGACCACGCCCGACGTTGCTTAACTTATAAAGGCTATATTTGTGTGAATACGATTTTGCGGACGGACGGACACAGATATTTTTCTATACCTGTTTTTTGCAATGTAGTCATCATAATTCGTCCGGAAAAAGGGGAAAAAAACGATTGCGAAATTGTTCATTACAATCAATTGATAATTTATTTTCCTAAACATCGTAGATATAATTATATAAATAGACCCCAGAAGGTGCTATCTCCAATGTTAAAGTTTTGGTTGGAATTATGGCCTCAAGGAATATTGCGTCCAAATATTATCAAAATCGAACCAATAATAAAGGCTGTAGATGCGAGAACACGATTTTTGCCGACGGACGGACGGACAAACATTTTTTCTAGACCCGTTTTGGTTTATTATTTTCAATAATGAAGCTTTGGAATCGTCACGGAAAAAAAAATTACTGTTGTTGAATTTTGTAACCGTAGCGAAGCATGAGAATGGTAAGATAAAATAAAAATACGGTTTACTATTTAAAGAAGCCCAGAATTTGATTAATGTTTACCATTTTAGTAGGTAGGTACTTGGTACCTACAACCATATCAAATCTTGAGATGGGTCCAATTTTAAATTTTGCGGTCGAATCCAATGCTTACTTGAATATTAAAATTAACTTAAATTTTGAAACATACCACAAATCACTTGGGCTGTCTAATTGTTTAAATAATAATATATATAAAAAAAAATGTCAGAAAAATTAGCATCAAGACCCGGTTTTTCTATTTAATAAATTTAAATCTAAATTAACTGACAATTCTGCAAAGGCCACTATGTTCCCATTTGACATTCCCAACATTCATGATTGGCATTGGCCTCATTTGGCCCCCTGGGCATGGGCCATTATTGTTCTATCAATAACAAAGAAAATTTTATTAGGAGCTTATCTAATGCATAGATGGAGAAAAAGGAGAAATGCTGACTCAAGACTCGAGAAAGAGTCCTGATGACTTTGTCAGATTGCTCAAGGGAGACTAGCTATCAAACAGAAGGAAAGGGGAAATGCTGACTCAATTAAGAGTGCTGATAGATGTGACAGAATGCTCAAGCTGACGTATCTTCTGCATAGAAGATAAGAAGAATTACTGATTCGAGAAATAGTTCTAATAACTCTGCCAGACTGTTCAGTAAAGAGAATTATTTTTATTTTAAAAAGTACATTGTACCAGCCTACCTCCTATACAGAAGAAATGCTGACTCAAGACTCGAGAAAGAGTCCTGATGACTTTGTCAGATTACTCAAGGGAGACTAGCTATCACACAGAAGGAAAAAGGAAATGCTGACTCAATTAAGAGTTCCGACAGATATGACAGAATGCTCAAGCTGACCTATCTTCTGCATAAAAGATAAGAAAAATTGCTGATTCGAGAAATAGTTCTAATAACTCTGCCAAATTGTTCACTAAAGAGAATGATTTTTGTTTTAAGAAAGTACATTGGACCAGCCTACCTCCTTGACAGAAGAAATGCTGACTAGACAACGGGCCCTGATGACTACTTTAGATTTCTTAGTAGAGTCACCTACTGCCTAGAAAAGATGTTGATTCGAGAAAGAGTTCTGATGACTCTGCCAGATTGCTCAGAAGAGCCTACCTCCTACACAGAAGAAATACTGACTCAATATATAGTTCTGATGACTGATGCTCTAGCCTGTTCAGGAGATCCTACCTACTTCGGCGCGACCCTATTATTATCTAGACCCATTCAAGCACACGGTGTTGCCAAAGACTTTTTTTCAAAGTTTGAACATAACGAATAGAACAGATAGTGGGGAAACTGATGCAGTTACACGTGAGTAGCCGCTAGAAGCCGCTTAGTAGTAGAATAAAGAACTGTACACACTAGGCAATGTTTTTGAAGGGGGACATAAACAAAAATCTAATGAAAATATCATCTATGTTCAAGGTTTAAATGAATTTAATTTAAAAATATAATTATATTTGAAGATTGAATTTAAAAAGAAAAAAAATAAGTAGGTACCTCTATTTAAAACGGAAAAATCAAATTCGCGGCCATTGATAAATCAATCAGATGATTTGCTGATAACAAACCCTTAAGGATTTTGTACCAAGCAGGAGTAATGAGGCATGAATTTTTGTTATCCAATTTTAAACCAATTGGAGAGGTTAGGAATCATTTTTACGGCCAAAACTCTATTGCGTATGTATAACCGTCCAACATGGACCCATGATGGCCAATAAAAAAGCGAGTTTAAAAAAAAAAAAAATGATTTTTTTTTTAAATGTACAAATTTATTTATTATAATAATTTGGCAATACAATATTACATACATCACTTTTTCCTAAGCTAATAATTACCTTCTAAGGAAAACTTGTCACATTGTTCCTGCCCTGTGTCGGACAAAACCCTGACCTTCCCCATACCATTTGATATCACTAGCGCTAGGGTTTTACTGTCACTCCGCAGCATGGGTTAAAGTCAGGGAGTTTCCCCACTTTCTGTTCTATTCGTTATGGTTTGAATTTGGTTTTCATTTATCTTATTTTAGATTTCTGCGGTATTATTTCTCACCAATACAACAAATTTTTTTTTTATATAAATGAAAAAAAAATATTACAGCCAAGCATCGCAGGATAACAAGCGATCATTGACAGGAAAAATGAATAAATAATGTTATAATAAATGCAAAATGAAAAGTGACAAATCTGAAGGAATAATAATAATTTTGATAAAAATCCACTCGAGGGAAAAGAAAAACCTTTTATTTAGGTTAGGCAGGGAGGGGGTGGGGGTAAAAATGTTCTGCTTAAAATTGTGGAATGGAACAAGGAGAGAGAGAAAAAAAGAAAAATGTGTCATTTTTTTTTTTGTTTTTACTTTCCTTATCCAAAAAACGGGAAGTATTAAGATGAGCTGAAATTTTCGATGTCGAGTTTTCAGTGCCAAAACTCGTTTTGAGATCCCCAGGGAGCAAATCTCGAGTTTCAGCCATTGGTTCGTTGTGATGAAAAAGTTAACTTTCACGGACCTTGGCACGTCTTCTATAATAAAAATCAATATAATGTATACATATAACTACATACAAACATATAGGCAGGTAATATACCTAATTTTGATAAAAATCCACTCGAGGGAAAAGAAAAACCTTTTATTTAGGTTAGGCACGGAGGGGGGAGGGGGGGGAAATGTTCTGCTTAAAATTGTGGAATGGAACAAGGAGAGAGAGAAAAAAAGAAAAATGTGTCATTTTTTTTGTTTTTACTTTCCTTATCCAAAAACGGGAAGTATTAAGATGAGCTGAAATTTTCGATGTCGAGTTTTCAGTGGCAAAACACGTTTTGCGATCCCCAGGGAGCAAATCTTGAGTTTCAGCCATTGGTTCGTTGTGATGAAAAAGTTAACTTTCAGGGACATTGGCAGGTCTTCTATAATAAAAATCAATATAATGTATACATATACCTACATACAAACATATAGGCAGGTAATATACCCACATAGATGTATATAAATATATTTATACTAGCATCCCCCGATCGCGGCTTCGCACGCGCATATTTTAACCCAAGCATTGCCAGGGGGGGCCGCGTT
>CM022881.1:2263162-2273791 GCA_012654025.1 Pachypsylla venusta
GACCATTTTTAAAGGACTTATGAGCTTATCAAAAAAATCACGTTTTTAGCGATAACTCCCAAAATAAGTCCTAAACAAAAAAGTCACACCTGTAAAAAGTGATTCTTTTTTCATGTTCTACAATTTCTATTCCCATGATACAAACAACATGTATCACCATGTATACTCCGATATGAATGTAACCCATCAATAGAGCGCAGCGGGTAGAGTGACCACAATATTTTATCTCCCTGCACTTAATACAAAACTACTCAAACATTCAAATATTGCTGATAATTCACAAGAAAACCGAAAACCAAAGTTTACATCACATCTGCAATATGTACATTTTTCATTCGTATTTCATACACATGAAATAAACAACGAAATTCAAATATTTTATGATATACTAGCTGTTTTCCCGTGCTTCGCTACGGTTACGAAATTCAACAGCAATTTCGAGATCGCGAAATTAAAGCTTCACAATATTAGATTTTTAGTGGAACCAACCCCCAGAGTGAACACGGCCGCTATATAGAAAATTCAATATTTTACTCAAGGATATTACTTCTTGCACTGCGGAACACCTTCGCATTAAATTTCAGCTTTCTCGCTCATCCTGAAGTGATACTTTTTAACGATGGGTTTTTGGTGGAATCGACCCCGAAAGTGAGCATGGCTCTTATCTAGAAAATTCAATATTTTACATACCTATTATGACTTTTAGTACTACGGAATACCTTAGTATTCAATTTCAGCTTTCTCGCTCATCCCGATGTGGTAATTCTTAATTCTGTATTTCGGCGGAGAAAACCGGCCATAAATCGAGGAGAAACCGGAAAATTCCAAATTTTATATTTTTTGTGGGGTCTTTATATATTATTTTTTTTTTGGGGGGGGGGTCCATTCTCGATCATATTTCGTTATCTTCTTTAGTTTGACCAGAAATAAATGCAAAGTAAACCGCTAAAAAGCGACATTTTTGGCGGTAACGTACTTCACATGAAATTTTATTTTTTTTATTTCTTATTACGCACCTACATACTAAAAGGGATCTCTGTGCCAAATTTAGAACCTCTAGGATTAGCCATCGTGGAGCTACGTTGCTTATAAGTAAATCAGTATACCAATTGGGCTTTTCGTTTTATAAGTATAGATTTTTAAAATCTTTTAACTACCTATTATCCCAATCCAGAAAAAAAATCAATCGCAAAAGAAAAAAATCTGGTGTGAAAATCACACGACTTTCCTTATCTACGAAAAAAAGAAGAAAGTAATGTAATGGGCTGAAATTTTCGATATCGAGTTTTCAATGTCACAACAGGTTTGAAGTAATAAAACAATTACATTTCATCCTAAGTTTTATTTTTCAATTTTTGATAGGAATTGGCACCAAATTTCAAGCTCTAGCTCTTTCCATTCTGGTTTTATGCGGAAACCGCCAATATATTCGATTTCCACCAAAAGCTTATTTTGCATTTCATGGCATAAAACTGACATACATTCCAAATTTCAAGTATCTAGCACTTGCCGTTCTTGAGATATCTTTTCCACAGACAGACATACACACGGACCAATAGCTGAAACTGCGAGATTTGGACTCTGGGTACCCCAAAACGTGTTTTGGCATTGATAACTCGACATGGAAAATTTCGGGCCATTTCACTTTCCTTTTTATACGATAAGGAAAGTAACAAACACATTATTTGATTACTGTGGGCTTTAAATCGCAGCAATGGGAATGAATTTTATAAAGAACCATACATATAAATACAATTGGCTGAACGGCAGCCCAAAACTAACATTATCAGAAAAGGTTGAGTAGTAATTTATTTGAAAGGTCCGATTAAGAGGAGTTTATATCCAGTGCCGGTTATAGCACTACTAGCGCCTTGTGCGAGATTTCTACGGCGCCCACTAACTAGAATTCAAACCCATATGAAAAAAGGAAATGGATATAAGATAATATAATGAAATAACCATTTATTATTAAAACTAATAAAATTTTACTTTTCTAGCCTTTCTATCGGACACCTCTTTTATTATGTTATCAAAGTCGAGGTTTTCAGCAATTTCATTTACGATTGACAATGTTGCAAACTTTGTCAATCTAGATTGAGATATTGTCGATCGCAGATAGGTTTTTATCAGCTTAAGCTTGGAAAAAATCCTCTCCCCACTAGCAACCGTTGCAGTATAATTAATAATATGCGCAGTGCTATCCATACATTTGGACACAGTTCCTGTAAGTTGCGATATTCCGCAACTGTTTATATCAAACACAATTATACGGTTCTTGAGATACAGGATGGAAAACATTTTTTTAGTACGGCCAAATATCTCGAGAACGGTAAGTCGTAGAGTGGCGAACTTTGTTTTAATGAGCTTCTCTTTTTATTATCTCAAGAACGGCAAGTCGTAGAGTGGAGAACTTTATTTAATAAGCTTCTCTTTTTATTATGTCAAGAACGGTAAGTCGTGGAGTGGCGAACTTTATTTTAATAAGCTTCTCTTTTTATTATCTCAAGAACGGTAAGTCGTAGAGTGGCGAACTTTATTTAATAAGCTTCTCTTTTTATTATATCAAGAACGGTAAGTAGTAGAGTGGCGAACTTTATTTAATAAGCTTCTCTTTTTATTATCTCATGAACGGTAAGTCGTAGAGTGGTGAACTTTGTTTTAATGAACTTCTCTTTTTCCTTCCTTTGAAATGAATATGATATTTTTATAAACAGACAGACACTCAAACGGACCATTGGCTGAAACTGGACGTCGAAAATTTCAGATAATTACAATAAATTCTTTCCTGTTTGTTTAGTCGTGTCATATTTTTCCTCCACGTCAACAATATGTTTCATAAATGTGAGCTATCAGACATCGAATAAAAGTATCGGCACGTGTCACTGCTTTAATATTGTGCAGAGAGTTCATGATAGCTACCACCATATTGTTGTTTATGTTGGGTAGCGACATCAGTGTTTTTGTAACAATGGCACGCTGAAAACAAGGAAAGAAAAAAAAAATGTTGTTGAGTACTTCCTACATCATTAGGGCCGGATTAACCAAATGGCATCTGTGGCAACTGCCGAGTGCCTCGCTCTTCATAGACTTTCACTAGATAAAATGAGCTAAGTACATAATTATTGAGGAATAAATTGTGTTATCTTACTATTAGACCAGTCATCTTGGACATCGAAGGGAGAAAAAAAATGGCGCAGTTCTGATTTTTTAATATGTTGTCGGGATACAGAGGAGTGTGAAACTAAGGTTGCTATTTCGAAAAACTTGTGGTCGCTGCGCGGTGATCGAAAGCGTTAAATTTTTTCGGACTTTCTTCAGATTTCCGAAAAAATATGGAAATCTGTGAATCGTACGGAAATAGTTATTCTATCTTTATTTAGAGTAAATAAAATTTGCCACAATTTGAGTCCAATTGAAACCCTGTGGCCTTAACAGATAGCAAAATTGTCGATTTCTTCGAAAAATCACAAAATTTCACTTCGAGCCACATTTTGAGCTAAATATATGCCCCAATGGTCATCCTAGGGGAAAATCATGGGATAGGAAGTTGTGGTCTATTGAGTTCTCTGTCATTTAAGCCCATAGGGGAGACTGAGAAGCAATTTGGAGGCATACGTATACTGTATCACAAGAAAGTTTGGTCACAATAACTGAAGCTGATAACAAAATATTGAGAAAAAAATATTTTGTCAAAATAACTTTTCACGCTGATAGTATTTTACGAATTTCGATACAAAAATCGGAAAATCAGCAGTAATTCGAAAGCGGTTGAAGTGCTTTGAACTCTGATTCGGACAGTCCCGGATTCGAACTTGCAACTCTAATTTTATTATGATTGATTTCGCAAACTATGTCCTAAATGAAGGATTATGATGTCACCTAAAAATTTCTTGCTTTGAGTTGACGTGTCGCGAAAAATTTTGGGGTAAACATTGAAAAGTCGGCCGTAACTTAAAATCTGCCTGACAATATTGATATTTTTTTTTACACTAAAACCTTCCTCAGGAGTCACTCGGTCAATTGGTGAAAACAGCATGTAAGGATAATAGATCGGGCTGCAAGCGTGCAAGATAGGATGTATGAATATATACCTTTGAATATATATTAACAAGAAGGAATGTAAGGTATCAGCTCTATACAAAAATCGTTAGACACTTTTTGTAAAATTAGGGTCTTAACTTTGGAATGGCCAACATTTTTTTTTTTTTCCTCGATCCCATTTTTAAAATTTCATTTTTTTTCGTTTATTACCTACTTACTTAAATATTATTTTTTCGCATGCAATTGATGGTTTATATCTAATTATGTTTTCATTTTTTTGAAATATTAAATTTTCAAAAAATTTCAAATTTACCGCCATCAGGCTCCCATCTTTGTTTACATTTTTTATTAAAAATTTCAGTACTCGTGAAAAGATCTTTGAATTCTTTTCCGTTCGTCGCTCATTTATTTTGATCTTTGAGTTGACATATTTTTATTGTTTCATTTCGACGCTTGCAATCAAGAAGAACGTTTGGTGTTGCTAGCCAAATTGCTAACCAAAACATCAAACGCTAGGTTGATGTTTTCGCCTAAAAGTCTGTATGATCCGGCAATGTACCATTCAAATTCGCGCCGCGAAGGGTAAGACCCTAATTCATTTCTAGCGATTTCAACTCATACATTCTTTTCTCGTTATGTATTCTGTGATGATAACAGGACCCAGATGTATGAATCCGGGGAGAACCGTAGGGCCCCATAGTTGTGGGATTTTTGTCGCGTGCGGCGTGACACATCGCGGGAAAAATCCCACCAACCATATTTTTATTTTTTCCACTTCTCTTTTGTTTTGTTTTTAACTTTTTATGTTTACTTGTTAGTTTTATTGACATATTTTAACCCCCCTCGACAGGTTAGGAAACGTTTTTACGTCAATGCCTTTATTGCTTGAGCAAATTTCTTTTTCCCCAAACGGGAAAAATATTTTGAAAACGGGAAAAATATTGAACGTGGGATTTTTCCCTTGTTCGAGGACCCTACGGTTCTCCCCTAGGAATCAGATATAAACAACAACTTACGCTATTATCATTTTTCTTTGAAGAGAATTGAAATATTTCATTCAGCATTACCATGCCTTCAGATGTTACATGCAAAACGTGGTAAGTTGTATTGGTTGAATCAGGCTGTAAAAGGACAGAAAGAGAAAACAAGGTTCTCCCTTGCATATCCCTTCTAAGTATCTTCCGTTCTAGTGTTAAAAGATCCTGCTTAGCTGTATAAATCATTGGAGAACAGAACGGCTTCCCTACATAATACAGATTGCTCAGCTGTTGTGCATCTTCACCTGATGCACTTTGAACCATAAAGGGGGATAATACAGCACGCGTATGCACTATATTATTGGCATCAATAAAAGGTAACATTCTAAAGAACAGTCCATCTGTGAAGGAAAAAAAATCGCAAAATTTTAGCATAATATACCTATAGAGGATGTGGAAATAAACTAATGATTAATAAAGGTTAAAAATTACTAAAAAGGTAACATTCTAAAGAACAGTCCATCTGTGAAGGAAAAAAAATCGCAAAATTTTAGCATAATATATAGAGGATGTGGAAATAAACTAATGATTAATAAAGGATAAAAATTACTAAAAAGGTAACATTCTAAAGAACAGTCCATCTGTGAAGGAAAAAAAAAATCGCCATTTTTAGCATAATATATAGAGGGTGTGAAAATAAACTAATGATTAATGAAGGTTTAAAATCATCATATCTTCACTTTGACTAAAAAACATTAGAGATGTTAAAGAGCTAACTAGTTTCGTCCTCTCCTGAGAACATCATCGGAGGTAGTGTCAGAGAAATTATCCTATGAGGTATTGGAGTGTGCCTTGAGTAGAGAGCATGTATATGTGTGAGAGAGAGAAAGAGAGAACTTACCTCTCCCCCCTTTATATACAGGGTGTCCCAGTTAAGGAGGACAATAATTAATGTGCTGATTCTAGATGCCAATACCTACCAAAAATGATCCCTTCAACTATTTAATAAAAGCTTTGTTTTTAAGTTATTCCCATTTTTCATCTTTTATTACACGTGTATGCCTGACGTCACAAATTTGTCCATAACTTTCTTGGACATACTTTTTTTGAAAATTTGAAGATATTTTTGGAACACATGGAAAATTTCTGTGTTCCAAAAATATCTTTTTAAATAATTTGAAATTATATTTTTCTTGTTACACACTGTATTAACATTATTCTGTATTTTTTCATATTTTTTTAAAAAAACCATGTTACTTTCAAATAAAATTTTGATGAAGGTTGATGTTTTTTTTATGTAGGATAACATGACAGCACCGTGCTTACTTATGACAAATTTCAATTCTTCTCGGTAACGGTATACAGGTTTGGCTATAAATGGGACCCCTGAATATGTTGGGTAGCTGAGATTAAATGGAACATTTTTTACTAAATTCGTTAGTGAACGAAGCATAACCGAGTTACAGGGTAGAGAAGATCATTTTTGGACAACTTTCAACGTCGCTTGGCGGGTTCTGTGTGACCGAAATAAAATGAAGATGGACACTAAATCTTAGTTTTTGATAGCGGTGATATCAAATATGCCATCAAAATTTTAAAAAACAAAAGCAAAATGGGGGAAAACCTGAAAAGTGATCAATTTTTTTTGTTTTTTCTCAAATGTGATTCGACTTATGAAAAGAGCGTCTCTTTCCAAGGCATTTTGTGTAAAAAAATGAAAAATCGAACAAAAAATTCAATTCTCATGTTAAGAGAGAACCACGAGAATGGTCCGATTACGATAAAATTTTAGGAATAAGCTCCAATGAATGTCCTGCATACATCTGTTAAAGTAGAATTTCGAAAAAAAGAGCTTGAATCAAAATGGCAGCCTTCCAAAGTCCAAAAAATGTTCTATTCAATACATTTCTTTTTCGTTTTTCCTCAAGAGGTGTTCTCAAGAGAACACCGTTAAATTGAACTTTAACAGTACCTGATCATGGCAAATGTAATCTGAACTCGGATTAAGAAAGAAAAAAAAAGTCTTCTAAACTAGCACAATATCATGTTAACATTCATTAGAAAATATTCTAGGTAAAATGGAAATTCACAAATTGCTTTTTCTTTTTTTATATCTTTTTAAAAAATCTGAACTCATACTTCCATCTGTTATACTCAGTTACTGTCATAACGAGAAAAAAAGACTAAAAAATCAAACGAGAAAAAAAGAAAAAAATACTTTTAATCGAACTTTTTTGGACTTTGGCGGGCTGCCATTTTGGTTCACGCTCTTTTTTCAAAAATCCAATTTGCCAGTTGTGTCCAGGACTTTAATTGGAGGTTATTTCTAAAATTTCATCGTAATCGGACCATTTTCGTGGTTCTCTCTTAACATGGGACTTGAATTTTTTTGTTTTCAATTTTTTTTTACGCAAAATGTCTTAGAAAGAGACGCTCTTTTCATAAGTTGAATCACCTTTGAGAACAGACAAAAAAATTTGATCACTTTTCAGGTTTTCCCCCATTTTGCTTTTGTTTTTTAAATTTTTGATGGCATATTTGAAATTATCTCCATCAAAACCTAGGATTTTCTGTCCATATTCTTTTTGTTCGGTCACACAGAACCCACCAAGCGACGTTGAAAGATGTCCAAAAATGACCTTCTCCACACTGTAACTATGCTATGCTTCGTCTGGCTCACTAACGAATTTCGTAAAAAATGTTCCATTTAATCTCAGCTACCCACCATTTCAGGGGTCCCATTTATAGCCAAACACGCTGTTTACAAACGTCCATATTTTGGTACAAATCGTTACAAGAGAAGGGCTATCGATTAGGTTTTTTAAAATTTCAAAATTCCAACTGGGCGTGGGTCAGCCCGTCCCACTTTGACTGGTATTGGTACAAACGACAATATTTTGGTACAAATCGGTACAAACGATAGCACCCACCAAAACACCGAAATTCCACCGTGGACAGGCGAACTAAATGGACCTGAACAAATGTGAGTATGCCTTACCTACAGTTGGAGAGTATTGGTTAAATTCAATATGATCTTCGCTTAGAACGATTGGTGTAACATAACCCATTGCTGGATCCATAATGGCGTAGCCAGTCACATTATTATATATATACTTAAACACAGCTGAAATCAAGGCATTTGTTACTATATGGTTATACACAGTAATTTACGCATTACATAGTTATGCACACTAACTTACCCACTATATGGTACTTAAATAATACATGGTTATGCACAGTAACTTAACCACTATTTGGTTATGCACAGTAACTTACTCACTACATGGTTGTGCACAGTAATTTACATACTACATGGTGATACACAGTAACGAACCACTATAATAATATGGTTATGCACAGTAAATTACTCACTACCCGCTATATATTATGTTTATGCACATTAACTTACATAAAGCATGGTTCTGCACAGTAACTGACCCACTATATGGTTATGCACATTAACTTACATAATACATGGTTCTACACAGTAACTTACCCACTATATGGTTATGCACATTAACTTACATAATACATGGTTCTGCACAGTAACTTACCCACTATAAAGTTATGCACATTAACTTACATAATACATGGTTCTGCACAGTAACTTACCCACTATATGGTTATGCACATTAACTTACATAATACATGGTTCTACACAGTAACTTACCCACTAAATGGTTATGCACAGTAACTTACCCACTATATGGTTATGCACAGTAACTTAACCACTTTTGGTTATGCACAATAACTTACCCACAATATGGTTATGCACAGTAAGTTACATTCTACATGGTTCTGCACAGTAACTTACCCACTATATGATTATGCACGAATTTTTTTCTATTTATATTGGGGAGACGTTGTTGCATATCTACAAAATCTTTGTCAGCGCCAGCATATGCAGTAGCCATGTAAACATTCGCTGAATATTGCTCATATTTTTTAATAATGGCATTCAAAACGGTGTACACGAGACCGACACGTCCCGTATTCTCATAAAATTTAGGACTATAATCGTCGAAAGTTATTTCAAATGCTCTTTGCGGATATTTTCTAAATTCCAGCTCATTGGCCTGTTTGGATTTTGAATTCAATCTTTGAGTAAATGACCTTTGAAACCTTTGTGAAAATAGAATAGGAAAATATAGTAGCCAAAAAATATTAATTCGGGAAAAATTCGTCCCCTGAAATTTGGATTTAGGGCCATATTTAGGGCTTCCAATCCCGCAATTGCAAGATATCACAATTCGCGGGATCCGCGAGTTTTTTGCGGGATTTGCAATCTGCGGTATCCACAAACTCCAATCCCGCATATCCCGCATTAAAAAGATTTTTTTCTTTTTTAAACATGATCTTGGTATTGTGATACAGTATGTACTAACTATTCCTCCTACAAGTGTTGAATCGGAAAGAGCGTTCTCAGCAGCTGGGCTAATTTGTAGTCAGCTCAGGACAAGTTTGAGAGAGGACAGCTCGTTTAGCATTTGCTTCCTGAGAGCATTTTTCCAAGCCCCAGGACATGTAAATCCCTGAATTGGTACTTCAATAATTGTATTTTATACTGTTTTTTTTTTTTTTTTTTTTTTTTTTTTTTTTTTTTTTTTTTTNTGAATTGGTACTTCAATAATTGTATTTCATACTGTTCTTCTTTTTTCTTCTCTTTTTCATTTTTGTAAGTTTTTTTTTCGTGACAATTCCAATGGTTCATTAGTGAATAATAGTGTTTTGATCTAAAAAAAAATTGTATTTATTTCGTATTTTTTCCTTTGAGATCAGAAAAAAGATCAGGCAAATATATGTAAAAGTGACTTAGCAGTTAGCGCAGATGGTGCATGTATGAGGAATTACCTATATTCTCAGAACTTTTCTCCTTATATTATTAAATAATGCGGATCCCGCAGAATCCCGAGGGATTAAGCTCAAATCCCACATGAGGGATTCAAAATCAATACCGCATGCGGGATTGGAAGCCCTAGCCATATTATAAAACTCCACTTAATGTGAGTTGTCACTCTGACTATAAATTAGCGAAGTGCCCACTCGCACTTGTAAAATTTCTGTATTTATATTATAATAAAATTTTGGTAAGAACATTTTTTTAAAATACAAATCAGGTAACACTCAAGTGTTCGTGACCACTCCAACTCGCACTTAAGTGGAGTTTTATAATATGGCCTTTAGACTCTGTATTAGAACAAATTTACATCCCATGTTTGAACCAGGCCGTATATGCCATTTCGGAGATATGAGTGTATCAGGAAAATCATTTCGACAGAACAGTGTAGGTGAAATTATGAGGAAGCTGTGTTTCGGTGGATATTTACTGTTCTAACTATTGCTTCTTCTTTATTTCACCACTGAATGAATAATACACCAAATTGAAAATAAATCCTACTGTAGTAGTAGTAGTAGTAGTAGTAGTCTCACGAAATCAACCGTTCGTCCATTTATATTATTATTATTGTTTTATTGTGTACAACAACCGGTGGTTGTTGACACATTACAATACCTGAAAATAGTAAAAAAAAATAATTAGAATACCTAGATAAATAATATTTAAACCTGGAAAAAATAGTATAAAGATTAGAATAGCTGTAAAAAAAAAAAA
>CM022881.1:2292267-2327472 GCA_012654025.1 Pachypsylla venusta
AAACCCCCCCCCCCCCCCCGAATTTACACTTTGTTTACATTACATCTCTGTGAAACTAGATGGGTTCAACACCACGACACAATTATGGTACCTACTTGGTTTGCTCAGCCCCCCCCCCGAAAAAAAATCCTGTGTACGCCCCTGGTAGAAAGTACGAGTAAAATATGAGGGAAAACTAAAATATAGATAAATATGTACCTGTATTTGCAGTTTAGCTTTATCTGCGAGCTTCGAGGTGATGATCAAAGATAGGCAAATCTAATTTTGGAAATAGGCATTGAAAAGCTTTTTCTTTTTGCCTTCATTAAATTCTATTTTTTTTTTTTTTTTTTTTTTTTTTTTTTTTTTTTTTTTTTAAATAGGCAGTTTCACAATTTCCTTTTGCTGACATTTGTGTTGCGAAGCAATTCTTCACTGTCAGTCTGAGTATGAAAAGTGTTTCATATTTCATACTACAGGGTGGGGTAAAAACTTTGGAATAGCTTTATGTGTGAATTTTGCACGATATATTAAGGTAACAAAACCTTCTTTTAGAGTGGGGCCAAGTTTCAGGGCCGGTCCACATGTCAGGGCCAGGGGGCCTTTGTCAATTTTCTTAAATACAAACCCCCCTCTTGCGATACATTTTTGAAAAGGAATTTTAATTACAAATACTATCATAAAAATTCCAACTTTTTATCATTTACCCTTTGTTTGCAAATGGCGTTCAATTGTGTAAAAAAAATTGCCTAAATTTTCAATTCCTTAAGTTATTGTAAAACTTCACAAAAGGTGAGACCCTTTGTGAAGTTTTACAATAACTCGTTTAAAATAATGGCCATTTTTTTCTTTCGTTTGGAAAAGTGAATTTTCTCTCCTTTACTGCGCACAATTCACTTTGAGTCAGTCTTTGGTTGTTTCTGGATTTTATCTGTTGGTTTATTTTCAAGTTTCGCTGATTAGTTATGTTGTGAAAGAGTGAGAATCACTATTCTTGGGATATGTTCTGACGATGCGAGAGCGTGCGTTCTTAAGGGGAAGTTTGTAATCTTTTCTATGAAACCTTCAATCACCGCAATCCTATTTCAAAAGCCACAATTTTGAGCAAGAACTATTGTGAGAAAATAGGACTTAAAATTGATCAACAACCTGCCTTCCTGGATTTTGTACTGTTTTCAGATGGACTTCATGGACCTGTTTTCAGATGAGGTCACCTTTTATTTAAATGGGGGAGTTAATGTCCAAAATTATAGACTTTGGTCGGATGAAAATCCTCATATGTTTCATGAAGAACACATTCAAACATAGGCGTAGCTGGAGAAAAATTATTGGGGGGGCACATTTAAATAATAATAATATTTAATAATAACAGCGGGCTCCACTCGCTTGCATGCGGCTGAGGCATGCAAGCGGGTGGAGCCCGTAAAGTATCATCTTTGCAAAATATTATATTCACAATTCACAAGAATGAACACAAACAATTTAACAAATAATTTCAAAATATTCGCGGAAGAAACTTAGATCCGAACTCAAATGCAAATTGTAACTAACTGACGACTAAAGTCTCCCTCCCCCCTCTCTCTTCATGCAGTCAAAACATAACTGTCTACACTCTAGGAGACAAAATAGAAACATAACTGTCTACACTCTAGGAGACAAAATAGAAAAACATTCAAAAATCAAATCAAACAAATGAGATCAAAGAAGCCGACAAGGGGTACTTCTTTTCTTATTTTTTATACTGGACAGCTTTTTTATTTTATATATTTTTTTTAAACATTTGGGATTTGGCCGGCGTTCTATCCAAATGAAAATCTACTTAAATTAATGGACAGTAAGAAAAAACGGTAGGAAATAAAAAAAAACTCGAAATATCTAGTGTAAGGTCCAAAATTATTGGGGGGCACTTGCCCCCCCCGTGCCCTCACGTAGCTGCGCCTATGCATTCAAACACCCCTTAAAATGATCATAGGACTTTTTCAAATCGAGGGTAACTTGAATGGAGAATCATATCTAAATCCTTCAGACTCAAATTTTTTCTGTCATTCGTCACTTGTTTCCTGAAGACGCATTTGAAAGATATAACTTTTCCCAATCGATGGATCGGTAGGGGTGCAGGTGGTGTTCTGGTGATAAAGTGGTCACCAAAATCGCCGGATCTCACAACTCTAGATTTTTCTTGTGGGGATTTCTAAAGGATAAAGTTTAGCGTTCACTAAATAAAATTTGCCGCCATTTTCTAACGCCAAATGATAGAAAGCTGAAATTTGTATCAAAGTACTTGTAATTAAAAGTACTTTTCAAAAATGTATCGCAAGAGGGGGGGGGGTCGTATTTAAGAAAATTGACTTGGCCCCACTGGCTCCGACATGGGGACCGGCCCTGAAAATTGGCCCCACTCTAAAAGAAGGTTTTGTAACCTTAGTTTCAAATTCACACATAAAGCCCTTCCAAAGATATTCAGGAGTTTCCAGACTATTGCTCTACCCTGTATAATTTAAGCAATAAGTCATATAAACTTGTGTCGTGTCTTTTGCTTTGTGTTTTTCACATGTTTTTTTATTTGAATGTAAAAAGAAAACTCTGCTAATGAACACACGCGTTTATTATTTCAAATCGCTAATGCGAGTTGGGGGCTCCGCCTCCCAGCAAGCACTCATTGTCACAGCTCAGTTGGGCCATTCCGTTTGCCCAACACTGCAATCTCTACATACATTATTACAAGTTACATGCTGAAGAAATAATGGTTGCTGATGGGGTGTATCAATCTGCCCTAAGACCTCGGCGGCGGATAAAGCGGAGGGGCAATCGCCATTCTGATGGAGGTTTAAATTTTCAATTAATTGTACCTACATGCAGTGGCGTCCCCGATTTTCATTAGGGTGGGGGGTCCTATTGACTTTTCATCTTCATAGTAAGATGAGCACCTACTGCCAGAGCTATAGCCAATATTTAATTTCGGGGGNGGGGGGGGGGTGTATGTCTAAAAATATATACCTAAGGCTACCTATTTTATCTAATTTTTGTAAATTTCCAGTATTTTGAGGGTATGCTCGTGCATGGCCAAAGAGTCTTTTTTGATATACATACCTATTCCTAAAATCACCAGTCTTTTGAGGTGAAAACAAAGAGCGGTTGAAATCTCCTGGATATTGAGGGTATGTTTGTGCATAGCAAACGTGTTTTTTATTTTTTNTTTTTTTTTTTTTTTTTTTTTTTTTTTTTTTTTTTTTTTTTTTTTTTAGTCGTATTTATTTTATCCCTAAAATTGCCAGTCTGGTGCGGTCAAATCATAACTCAAAAATTCAACTGTTAAGGTTCAGTCAATAATAATACAGGGTGGCCCAAAAAAGTTCGAGACCACCTAAATATATTTTGAACGGCTTTATCCCAAATTATATCACCTGATGGTGTGAACAATTTTTCAGGGGCGGGTCCAACTTTTATTTTTTAAATAGGAACTCCCATCTTGTCATACATTTTGAGAAAGACAATAGAATTAGAAGTAATTTGCAAAAAAAGTTGCACGTCTAGCGCATTTGGTTTTAAATTTGAATTTTTCAAGATTTGACTAGGCGAATTATTTGCAATGGGACATTGAATGATTACATAGGAGCATAGGACACCAATGTCGAGGAATACGTTTTTTAGAAATAATTCACCTAGTTTTAGACACTCATTGAAGTTATATCTTGGAAATTTCAAATAGCCGCCATTTTGAAACCAAACACGTTAGACGTGTAAATTTTTTTGCAAAGTACTTTTAATCCTATTGTCTTTCTGAAAATGTATCACAAAATGGGGGTTCGTATTTAAAAAACAATTTAAAAAACAGTTCGAGGGAGCCTAGAATAGCAAAAGGTAACTTTTTTAATAGAAATTTTAGCTACTGCTGGCCAATAAGTTAGCATCAGAGATTAAGTCTCAATGCTTCTTACATTTGTTAACAGACGTTCGGCAATAAAAAAGGCATAAGGGTTAATATTTCGGAAAAGTGTTCGAAGTAAATTTTGTATTGATTTTTATTTCTACAAAAATGAGATAAAAAAATTAAAATTCCATGAAGTGGTTTTCGAGAAAATCAAATTTAAAAATTTTAAATGGCCGCCATTTTGTTACATTGATTCGGAGCAAGTCAATGTGTGAAACTAAATAAATTCAGATTAAAATTAGCATTTCAGGTCATTTTAATTATTGACAATCGGACCATTTTTAAAGGACTTATGAGCTTATCAAAAAAATCACGTTTTTAGCGATAACTCCCAAACTAAGTCCTAAACAAAAAAGTCACTCCTGTAAAAAGTGATTCTTTTTTCATGTTCTACAACTCCTATTCCCTTGATACAAACAACCTGAATCACCATGTATTGATCAACATTTGAGGCAGCATAATGCTGCTCGTAGTGCTCCCTTCTGACAATCAAACGGGAGCGTGTCATGGGGTGTTAAAAGTTTTTCGAATTTTAAAACCATTCTTGAGAAGTTGTTTAGTTGTATCAGTAAGTTGAAATAAAATTAATTTGGAAAAATAGAAATTTGAATTTATTTTTTGATCAATTTGAAAAGTCGAAAAAAGCCAGCGTCTATGGCACGTTGAATACTACATTTCCCGTTAGATTACTGAAGTTAAGCAACGTCCAGCGTGGTTGTACCATGTGTTTGTCCACGTGGGTTCGCGCCCTCGTGATGCTGGCTATTTTTTCAGATCAACCAAGGCCGGGTGAGGTCAATGAGGGTAGCTGGTTTGCAAGTATCGAGCGAGTAGAGGGTAAAACCCCCGTCTCGAATCACCAATAGATGTTAAAGAGACGTTAAGCTAAAAAAACTAGAATAAATATCTAGACACGGTTGTTTTATCTGAGCCACGGCTCATGTTGAATTATGTGTGCCATGAAAACTAATAAAAACACCAATAATATTAATCTTTTATTAACCCTAGCATTGCCAATAGGGGGGGGGGGTACAGAGTACCCGCGTTTTAGCAAAATGCTTATAGTAATCAAATTATTACACTTATTTTAATGAAACCTTTAATAATTGTCACAAACAATATTTTCCATCATAGTAGGTATATAAAAATATGTATGTTCTAAGCATCTAAGGAAAGATAATGAAGCCAAACTTTGGGCGCCGGTACCTTGTACCCCCTCCCCCCCCCTTGGCAATGCATGTAACCAATACATTGATTTCTAAAGCTACAATTAAAAGCTACCATAATATGTCTAAAGTGTCTAAAATGTCTAATTATGTACCACATGCAAGACGTAAGTGTGTGTAAACACTGTCAAAAGACATTTGTCTGTGTGGGATGTCAGGAAGGACAAAGTTCTGGTTCAGAATAGATTTACTACGGTCTAGCGATTTTTTTTTTATTTTCATTTACATTATTTTATTCCTGGGATTAAATTTTATTTTTATGTAAGATAATAAGATAGTAATTGATTTAGTTTATACCTATTTTTTTAGTTTTTATTAAAGAAATAGCGACTTTACTTTGTTTGCGGGTACTTTGTACCCCGCCCCCCCCTTGGCAATGCACGTAATAAATAGAGCTTGGCAATCCTAGGGTTAATTTGGATGACAAAAGGATCCTACATCAGTATTACTCTCTCTATTTTTCAAAACATATATTAAAACCTTTGATCTCTCATTTCTCATTAAACACGAAACTCGCTCAGGGCTGAAGTAAACTAAATAAGCTCGGACTGTCACATGTAGGTCGAAAATTGGTATAGAGCAGTGGCCAGGAGTCAGATATTGAATTGGAGTAACCATAATACTAACTAAAACTTGACAAGCTTAAACGTTCACTAGGTAAAGATCCTGCGATAATGCGAACAGTGGCGGCCCAATTTGTAGACAGCTGTGGCGAGGAGTCAGATATTGAATTGGAGTAACCATTATACTAACCAAAACTTGGCAAGCTTAAACGTTCACTAGGTAAAGATCCTGCGATAATGCGAACAGTGGCGGCGCAATTTGTAGACAGCTGTGGCGAGGAGTCAGATATTGAATTGGAGTAACCACTATACTAACCAAAACTTGGCAAGCTTAAACGTTCACTAGGTAAAGATCCCGCAATAATGCGAACAGTGGCGGCGCAATTTGTAGACAGCTGTGGCGAGGAGTCAGATATTGAATTGGAGTAACCATTATACTAACCAAAACTTGGCAAGCTTAAACGTTCACTAGGTAAAGATCCTGCGATAATGCGAACAGTGGCGGCACAATTTGTATACAGCTGTGGCGAGGAGTGAGATATTTAATGGGGGTAACCATAATACTAACCAAAAATTGGCAAGCTTAAACGTTCACTAGGTAAAGATCCTGCGATAATGAAAACAGTGGCGGCGCAATTTGTATACAGCAGTGGTGAGGAGTGAGATATTGAATTGGGGTAACCATAATACTAACCAAAACTTGGCAAGCTTAAACGTTTACTAGGTAAAGATCCTGCGATAATGCGAACAGTGGCGGCGCAAGTCATGTTTGTGTCCCCCGCATACTTTCACTAGGCTAGACTTAACAAACACCATTAGCTTTTCCTTCTACAGGGTGCGGCAATTGGTTCTTCCACTTTTCAAAAAATGTGGGAGGGGAAGTAATTGTGAGAGGAGTGTGGGGTTTGTGGTATTCAACACTAAATGACTAGTTTTTAGGTGTTCAATGTTTTTAGGTGTTCAATGATTTGGTCGCGCGAGCATCGTGCGTTCGTTGTCAATGTCTTTTTAAAAAAGTGAATCCATTATGGCCACTCAGAGGGCGTTTCGCACAAGGTATGGTTTGCTCTCCACAGGTCCAGTTCCCGATCGAAAAACAATTTTGAGTTGGTTTCACAATTTTAGGATTACATCATCAGCTTTAGGTTGTAAGGGGCTACGGCCTATGTTCTCCGATCACGTGATCTTCTTAATACGGCATGACATTTCGTGTGCCTCTCGCTCGCCGAATTTGAGTCCCTCTGACTTCTTCCTGTGGGGTTACCTCAAGGCTGAGGTCTACAAACATCGCCCTGAGACATTTGAAGAGTTAACGGAGGCAATTCTGGAAGAATTCATCCAAATTGATGCTGGTATGCTGACGAGACTCATGGAAAACTTCTGCGAAAGACTCCAAATGTGCATCACTCGCCAAGACCGTCATTTGGATGACATTATTTACAAAACATAAATGAAAAGAAACTAGAATACACAAGCTTTCAGAATACAAAATAATTTTTCAAATATCTCGTGTCGTTTTTATTTATCAGCTCTTTCAAATGTGGAAATACTAATTGGCGCACTCTGTACTTTGCTTAACCCTAGCATTGCCGGGGGGGTGGGGGTACAAAGTACCCGCGTTTTAGAAAAAAGCTTGTAGTAATCAATTTATGATACTTATTTTAATGAGACCTTTAATAATTGTCACAAACAATATTTTCCATCATAGTATATAAAAATATGTATGTTCTAAGCCATCTAAGGGATGATATTGAAGCCAAACTTTGGGCGCCGGTACTTTATACAATGCATGTAACCAATACATTGATTGTCTAAAGCTACCATAAATTATCTAAAGTGTCTAAAATGTCTAATTATGTACCACCTGCAAAACTAAGTGTGCGTAAACACTGTCAAAAGACATTTGTCTGTGTGGGATGTCAGGAAGGACAAAGTTCTGGTTCAGAATAGATTTCCTAGGGTCTAGCGATTTTTTTTTTTATTTTCATTTACATTATTTTATTCCTGGGATTTATTTTTATTTTACTTTTATGTAAGATAATAAGAGATTTTTTATTGATTTAGTTTATATTTTTTTTAGTTTATAATAAAGTAATAGCGACTTATTGTAATAAAAAAATCATTTTATCCTTTATTTTGTTTTACGGGTACTTTGTACCCCCCCCCCCTTGGCAATGCACGTAACTAAATAGAGCTTGGCAATCCTAGGGTTAAAACATTTACCAGCTTCACTAGCATCACACCGATATCAACACTTGGGGGAAAGTATGCTGACAACAACATCTGTGCTCTACTCTCAACTGCTACAATATATTCATTGATCAGACCCTGCTGTTTGAATATCAAAATGGCGGCAAAAAAACTTTTTCGTACTCACCACTTTAAACTTTACAGCACGATCCTAACCCCTGGTATATCATACTATGTGCTTTCCCAAAAGGTCTCTTAGTATACCGTTCCCCCACATGATGTCCATCTCTCTTCGCAATCTAAAAATAGATATCTGGTTTGTGGCGATTTTTGTGAAAAAGTGAACGCTAAGTGAATCAATTTTATGCATGGAATGCAAAATAACATTCTTGGTTAAAATTGAATCTTCCCTTGGCGGTTTTCACGAGAATGGCATAAAAAGGAAACGGTAGGAGCTGGAGATTAAAAAAAAAAAAAAAAAAAAAAATGTTGCCTCTTCATATTGATTTTGTGAATGGAATGCGCCACGCTGGCTGGTTTTAGCGCCGGTTTTGACCAATTTTAGCCAGTTTTCAGAAATTTCCTAAAATAGAACGCTAAGAGCTAGAGATTTTTTTTTATTGTGTTAATTTTAGGATTGTACGCTTATCGAATTTTAATTAAAATATGATATACTTTTGGCAGTTTTGCGCTTTTTTTGAAAAAAAAAAAAAAAAAAAACGTNTTTTTGGAAAAAAAAAAAAAAAAAACGGTATTTAGGAATTCTGCATGGAAAGGGAACGGTAGGTGCTATCAGAGACTTGAAATTTGGTATGTATGTTAACTATACCAGTTTTCCCACAGAATGACCGGTTACACCCTTAACCTAAAGAGATAGGAAAAGGACCATGGCCAATCGAATGTTATATTTTTACATCGAATGTTATATTGCAGGGGCATTACGATTTTATTTTAAACTCCACCTAAATCATCAAAAGTGTACATTTTTATTTTCATCAGTGTCGTTAGAGGTATAATTCAAATCTCATTTTTCTCCCGGAAGTTAAAATTGGGACGTTTTGAAAACGGCCATTTTCGGGTAGAAAGTAAGGTGGTTATTTAGGCCAAATAAAGTTAAGTAACTTAAATAAGGAACAGATTTTACAGAAAAAGGAAGAATAAAAACCTTTCCTTCACAGCAGGGCCAGAAGAATGAGAAAATTTCAATGCAATTATACATTGGAAAAAACTTGGATCTAAAACTAGTGTTGTAATTGTATCGAAATTTTCTCATTCCTCTGGCATCGCTGTGAAATAATTGAGAAGGTGAATGGTTTTCTTTTTTCGTTATAATGTTTTCTTATTTAGGTGAGTTGTCACTGTTTGTCCTAAATAACCACCTTACATCAGACTTTCTACCCAAAAATTGCCGTTTTCCAAACGGCCTATTTATATCTTCCAGGCGAAAAATTAGATTTGACTTTGTCGTTTTACGACACTGATGCAAATAAAAATGTACACTTTCGATGGTTTAGGGTTTAGGTAGATAAGAAACCTCTTTTGGAACACAATAAATAAAACTTTCACATCAAAGTTTGTAATGACCACCGTTAAACAGGTTGTAAAAAAAAAAATTATTACCCCGTCCTTGATTTTTTAAATAAAAAGAAAAGGAAAGGTTTTACTTTTTTTATGTACTTTAGGTATTTGAAAAAAATAAAATGTGTACCATTTAAATTTCTTGAGAAATCGACAATTTTTGTCAATAAAAGTCTCTTCCGGGGGGTCGAACCTGGATCTCACTATAACTATTTAATTAGCCATGGCCTTTTCCTATCCCTAGAGAATTCCTACCCTGACATTTTGTTCACAACACACGGATCATTGAAAATTCGACATCGAAAATTTCAGCCCATTACAATACTTTCTTCTTTGTATAGATAAGGAAAGTCGTGCAAATCCTTAGAGGTGTCGACTATTTTACTGTTTATATTATTTAGGGGGACACTTGCATTGATAGTGTTCTACCAACCTTAGAAAATAAAAAAAACATAAAATTTTTTTTTGAAATTTTTGGCAAACCTTACTAAACAGTTAGATGTAGTCAAATTAGTTAGCTACACGTCTGAAATAGATGTTTACAAAATAAATATGTTGTGGCAACATCTGATTGGTTCATACAATACATACAATTCGTGGAACAGAACGTGTACCTCATATTAATATTTCATTGGTGAAATAGTTGAGTATAAAGCGGTCGGTCAGAAAGTTTTATTAATTACATAGAACTCCTGTGTTATTAACTGAATTAAAGTTTTCCAGAGAACATTATGGGCTTTATCTCTGGAACAGTCTACTGTCTCCTTCTGGTTCTGATAATCATCGGTCATGTTAGTGGAGGTGAGTATTTTAAGTTAAGTTTGGTTTGAGAGAAGACTATGGACTTCATCACTGGAACAGTCTACTGCCTCTTTCTGGTTCTCATAGTCATTAGTCATCTTAGTAGAGGTGAGTATTTTCCATTGAGATTGGTTTCAGGGAAGACTATGGACTTCATCACTGGAACAATCTACTGTCTCCTTCTGGTTCTGATAGTCATCAGTCATCTTAGTAGAGGTGAGTATTTTCCATTGAGATTGGTTTCAGGGAAGACTATGGACTTCATCACTGGAACAATCTACTGTCTCCTTCTGGTTCTGATAGTCATCAGTCATCTTAGTAGAGGTGAGTATTTTCCATTGAGATTGGTTTCAGGGAAGACTATGGACTTCATCACTGGAACAATCTACTGTCTCCTTCTGGTTCTGATAGTCATCAGTCATCTTAGTAGAGGTGAGTATTTTCCATTGAGATTGGTTTCAGGGAAGACTATGGACTTCATCACTGGAACAATCTACTGTCTCCTTCTGGTTCTGATAGTCATCAGTCATCTTAGTAGAGGTGAGTATTTTCCATTGAGATTGGTTTCAGGGAAGACTATGGACTTCATCACTGGAACAATCTACTGTCTCCTTCTGGTTCTGATAGTCATCAGTCATCTTAGTAGAGGTGAGTATTTTCCATTGAGATTGGTTTCAGGGAAGACTATGGACTTCATCACTGGAACAATCTACTGTCTCCTTCTGGTTCTGATAGTCATCAGTCATCTTAGTAGAGGTGAGTATTTTCCATTGAGATTGGTTTCAGGGAAGACTATGGACTTCATCACTGGAACAATCTACTGTCTCCTTCTGGTTCTGATAGTCATCAGTCATCTTAGTAGAGGTGAGTATTTTCCATTGAGATTGGTTTCAGGGAAGACTATGGACTTCATCACTGGAACAATCTACTGTCTCCTTCTGGTTCTGATAGTCATCAGTCATCTTAGTAGAGGTGAGTATTTTCCATTGAGATTGGTTTCAGGGAAGACTATGGACTTCATCACTGGAACAATCTACTGTCTCCTTCTGGTTCTGATAGTCATCAGTCATCTTAGTAGAGGTGAGTATTTTCCATTGAGATTGGTTTCAGGGAAGACTATGGACTTCATCACTGGAACAATCTACTGTCTCCTTCTGGTTCTGATAGTCATCAGTCATCTTAGTAGAGGTGAGTATTTTCCATTGAGATTGGTTTCAGGGAAGACTATGGACTTCATCACTGGAACAATCTACTGTCTCCTTCTGGTTCTGATAGTCATCAGTCATCTTAGTAGAGGTGAGTATTTTCCATTGAGATTGGTTTCAGGGAAGACTATGGACTTCATCACTGGAACAATCTACTGTCTCCTTCTGGTTCTGATAGTCATCAGTCATCTTAGTAGAGGTGAGTATTTTCCATTGAGATTGGTTTCAGGGAAGACTATGGACTTCATCACTGGAACAATCTACTGTCTCCTTCTGGTTCTGATAGTCATCAGTCATCTTAGTAGAGGTGAGTATTTTCCATTGAGATTGGTTTCAGGGAAGACTATGGACTTCATCACTGGAACAATCTACTGTCTCCTTCTGGTTCTGATAGTCATCAGTCATCTTAGTAGAGGTGAGTATTTTCCATTGAGATTGGTTTCAGGGAAGACTATGGACTTCATCACTGGAACAATCTACTGTCTCCTTCTGGTTCTGATAGTCATCAGTCATCTTAGTAGAGGTGAGTATTTTCCATTGAGATTGGTTTCAGGGAAGACTATGGACTTCATCACTGGAACAATCTACTGTCTCCTTCTGGTTCTGATAGTCATCAGTCATCTTAGTAGAGGTGAGTATTTTCCATTGAGATTGGTTTCAGGGAAGACTATGGACTTCATCACTGGAACAATCTACTGTCTCCTTCTGGTTCTGATAGTCATCAGTCATCTTAGTAGAGGTGAGTATTTTCCATTGAGATTGGTTTCAGGGAAGACTATGGACTTCATCACTGGAACAATCTACTGTCTCCTTCTGGTTCTGATAGTCATCAGTCATCTTAGTAGAGGTGAGTATTTTCCATTGAGATTGGTTTCAGGGAAGACTATGGACTTCATCACTGGAACAATCTACTGTCTCCTTCTGGTTCTGATAGTCATCAGTCATCTTAGTAGAGGTGAGTATTTTCCATTGAGATTGGTTTCAGGGAAGACTATGGACTTCATCACTGGAACAATCTACTGTCTCCTTCTGGTTCTGATAGTCATCAGTCATCTTAGTAGAGGTGAGTATTTTCCATTGAGATTGGTTTCAGGGAAGACTATGGACTTCATCACTGGAACAATCTACTGTCTCCTTCTGGTTCTGATAGTCATCAGTCATCTTAGTAGAGGTGAGTATTTTCCATTGAGATTGGTTTCAGGGAAGACTATGGACTTCATCACTGGAACAATCTACTGTCTCCTTCTGGTTCTGATAGTCATCAGTCATCTTAGTAGAGGTGAGTATTTTCCATTGAGATTGGTTTCAGGGAAGACTATGGACTTCATCACTGGAACAATCTACTGTCTCCTTCTGGTTCTGATAGTCATCAGTCATCTTAGTAGAGGTGAGTATTTTCCATTGAGATTGGTTTCAGGGAAGACTATGGACTTCATCACTGGAACAATCTACTGTCTCCTTCTGGTTCTGATAGTCATCAGTCATCTTAGTAGAGGTGAGTATTTTCCATTGAGATTGGTTTCAGGGAAGACTATGGACTTCATCACTGGAACAATCTACTGTCTCCTTCTGGTTCTGATAGTCATCAGTCATCTTAGTAGAGGTGAGTATTTTCCATTGAGATTGGTTTCAGGGAAGACTATGGACTTCATCACTGGAACAATCTACTGTCTCCTTCTGGTTCTGATAGTCATCAGTCATCTTAGTAGAGGTGAGTATTTTCCATTGAGATTGGTTTCAGGGAAGACTATGGACTTCATCACTGGAACAATCTACTGTCTCCTTCTGGTTCTGATAGTCATCAGTCATCTTAGTAGAGGTGAGTATTTTCCATTGAGATTGGTTTCAGGGAAGACTATGGACTTCATCACTGGAACAATCTACTGTCTCCTTCTGGTTCTGATAGTCATCAGTCATCTTAGTAGAGGTGAGTATTTTCCATTGAGATTGGTTTCAGGGAAGACTATGGACTTCATCACTGGAACAATCTACTGTCTCCTTCTGGTTCTGATAGTCATCAGTCATCTTAGTAGAGGTGAGTATTTTCCATTGAGATTGGTTTCAGGGAAGACTATGGACTTCATCACTGGAACAATCTACTGTCTCCTTCTGGTTCTGATAGTCATCAGTCATCTTAGTAGAGGTGAGTATTTTCCATTGAGATTGGTTTCAGGGAAGACTATGGACTTCATCACTGGAACAATCTACTGTCTCCTTCTGGTTCTGATAGTCATCAGTCATCTTAGTAGAGGTGAGTATTTTCCATTGAGATTGGTTTCAGGGAAGACTATGGACTTCATCACTGGAACAATCTACTGTCTCCTTCTGGTTCTGATAGTCATCAGTCATCTTAGTAGAGGTGAGTATTTTCCATTGAGATTGGTTTCAGGGAAGACTATGGACTTCATCACTGGAACAATCTACTGTCTCCTTCTGGTTCTGATAGTCATCAGTCATCTTAGTAGAGGTGAGTATTTTCCATTGAGATTGGTTTCAGGGAAGACTATGGACTTCATCACTGGAACAATCTACTGTCTCCTTCTGGTTCTGATAGTCATCAGTCATCTTAGTAGAGGTGAGTATTTTCCATTGAGATTGGTTTCAGGGAAGACTATGGACTTCATCACTGGAACAATCTACTGTCTCCTTCTGGTTCTGATAGTCATCAGTCATCTTAGTAGAGGTGAGTATTTTCCATTGAGATTGGTTTCAGGGAAGACTATGGACTTCATCACTGGAACAATCTACTGTCTCCTTCTGGTTCTGATAGTCATCAGTCATCTTAGTAGAGGTGAGTATTTTCCATTGAGATTGGTTTCAGGGAAGACTATGGACTTCATCACTGGAACAATCTACTGTCTCCTTCTGGTTCTGATAGTCATCAGTCATCTTAGTAGAGGTGAGTATTTTCCATTGAGATTGGTTTCAGGGAAGACTATGGACTTCATCACTGGAACAATCTACTGTCTCCTTCTGGTTCTGATAGTCATCAGTCATCTTAGTAGAGGTGAGTATTTTCCATTGAGATTGGTTTCAGGGAAGACTATGGACTTCATCACTGGAACAATCTACTGTCTCCTTCTGGTTCTGATAGTCATCAGTCATCTTAGTAGAGGTGAGTATTTTCCATTGAGATTGGTTTCAGGGAAGACTATGGACTTCATCACTGGAACAATCTACTGTCTCCTTCTGGTTCTGATAGTCATCAGTCATCTTAGTAGAGGTGAGTATTTTCCATTGAGATTGGTTTCAGGGAAGACTATGGACTTCATCACTGGAACAATCTACTGTCTCCTTCTGGTTCTGATAGTCATCAGTCATCTTAGTAGAGGTGAGTATTTTCCATTGAGATTGGTTTCAGGGAAGACTATGGACTTCATCACTGGAACAATCTACTGTCTCCTTCTGGTTCTGATAGTCATCAGTCATCTTAGTAGAGGTGAGTATTTTCCATTGAGATTGGTTTCAGGGAAGACTATGGACTTCATCACTGGAACAATCTACTGTCTCCTTCTGGTTCTGATAGTCATCAGTCATCTTAGTAGAGGTGAGTATTTTCCATTGAGATTGGTTTCAGGGAAGACTATGGACTTCATCACTGGAACAATCTACTGTCTCCTTCTGGTTCTGATAGTCATCAGTCATCTTAGTAGAGGTGAGTATTTTCCATTGAGATTGGTTTCAGGGAAGACTATGGACTTCATCACTGGAACAATCTACTGTCTCCTTCTGGTTCTGATAGTCATCAGTCATCTTAGTAGAGGTGAGTATTTTCCATTGAGATTGGTTTCAGGGAAGACTATGGACTTCATCACTGGAACAATCTACTGTCTCCTTCTGGTTCTGATAGTCATCAGTCATCTTAGTAGAGGTGAGTATTTTCCATTGAGATTGGTTTCAGGGAAGACTATGGACTTCATCACTGGAACAATCTACTGTCTCCTTCTGGTTCTGATAGTCATCAGTCATCTTAGTAGAGGTGAGTATTTTCCATTGAGATTGGTTTCAGGGAAGACTATGGACTTCATNAAGTTTACTTTTCTTCTAGGTTGACTACCCACGAGATCCTTTACATGTTGGAAGATGCTGATGATGATGGGCTGGACAGACTTCTGTATGTGATTCTCCCCATGATGATGAAAACCACACTGATGAAGACAGTGACAATTCTGATTATGGGTGTGCTGGAGAGCTGAATCTTCTAAATTTCTTCTAAATTTTAAAAGAAACATGGTCATCTCTCTCCTAAAGAAGTATGATGCGCCCCATCTCAGGGGAAACCTATTGCAAGGCCTTTGGAGAGAATCAGGCATGATATCAGGCATGTCAATCACTTGCCTATGAGCAATGATACTGAGAGAAGATGTGCTCAGTGCCCAGGAAAAGCTAAATTTATTTGCTCAAAGTGTCAGGTGGGATTACACCCCAGATGCTTCATGGAGTATCATCAAACATCAACATAGATTGGTTATATCAACATCAAGGAATCATCTACACCTACAAGATAATAATTATTTACTTGTTTTCTTCTTCTTCTTCTTCTTTCTCCAATGTCTGTAGGTACCGACATTGTAGAGCTGTACCCACGAATGCCTGTGCCGCTTATTACAACCATTTGCTTTTTTCTCAATAAAACAATAAACAACTATATTGGCAATAAAAAACAACAAAAATCGAAGTGGGTATACCGAATTCATACTTATATTGTAATTATTTATTTTCTCTGGAAGCCTGTGTGTATAGCGTCCGAAAAATCGGACGGCTTTAAAAAAAATAAAAAAAATATTTTCCGATTCAGGAGGTCAAGGGGATCACAAAAATACCAATATCACAAAAATCGATTAAGATTTCAGGGAGATATTAATAAAAAACTACTTTATGCAGTAATGGGTTAATACGTCCTACTCGCGTTTCATTCTCGTTCTATTGGAGTCATCCTAATAATGACATGTGGTAAGTATTTTCTATTCAACCAAATTTTTTGTTTATTTCTTTTTTTAAATTACAGCTGCTAACAATAGGTTCGGGTGCCAATTCCAAGACCAAGTGTACTCCTACAATCTAACCAGCATCTTTGATAATCCATTTTCTAATCAATTTGTAATTGCAAAGAGATATAATTCCGTGAGTCAGTTGAATGCGGATATTATTTTAATTTCCAGTGCTATTGGAGACATGTTAGAGAGCAATGTGTATAACGATGTGGACGATCTTATCGAGTAAGTTTGTGTATAACGACGCGGACGAACTTATCGAGTAAGTTTGTGTATAATGATGTGGCCGAGCTTATAAAGTAAGTTTGTGTATAACGATGTGGACGAGCTTATCAAGTAAGTTTGTTTAGTTTAGAAATGGTATTTAGGATGTTTGTAGACATTATGAAATATAATTTTCAATAAAATATTGTGTATCAACTACAAATAATAAGGCGAGTCACGAGAAAATACTAAAGAAGCTTATCAAAAAAAAAAAAAAGAGTCCACTTGAGAATGTCGTAACAGACGAAAGCGCTCGTGACTCGCCTTATTATTTCTAGTTGATACACAATATTTTATTGAAAATTATAAGTAAGTTTGTGTATAACGATGTGGACGAGCTTATCAAGTAAGTTTGTGTATAACGATGTGGACGAGCTTATCGAGTAAGTTTGTGTATAACGATGTGGACGAGCTTATCAAGTAAGTTTGTGTATAACGATGTAGACAAGCTTATAAAGTAAGTTTGTGAGGTAAAGAAAATACTATATACTATAGAAAATACTATAAGTTTGTGAGGTAAAGAAAATACTTGACTATAAAATTATTAAGATGATAATTAGAACTGACTAGTTTCGCACTCTCCTGAGCACATCATCAGAGCTTGAAGTGAGTTTGAAGACTAGTGAGTTTGAAAACTGAGTCTTCAAACTCACTTCGAGGTCTGATGATGTGCTCAGGAGAGTGCGAAACTAGTCAGCTCTAATTAACATCTTAATAATTTTATGGTCAAGTGAAGATATAGTATTTTCTTTACCTCATTATGGATTTACTTGACATAGTATCCCAATTCAACAAAATTAAGTAAGTTTGTGTATAACGATGTGGACGAGCTTATCAAGTAAGTTTGTGTATAACGATATGGACGAGCTTATCAAGTAAGTTTGTGTATAACGATGTGGAAGAGCTTATCAAGAAAGTTCGTGTATAATAGGGTGACCGCAAAAAGTCTATGTTGGAATTTCCTCAACGGGAACCCCACAAAATGATCAGTCGTTTTAGATTTTAAGATATCCAATGTTTGGGCACGATTGGAATATGTTAATGTTTGAGAGCCGTATATCTGGAACCCATCATTATTTTCCCATGATTAATATTTCAAATCAAAGGCAATATTGTTCTAAGTAGCTTATATTCCATACATATTTATTGCTACTTTTAGTAGAAATGAGCTATAACAGCCTTTGTCACCATTAACTAGGTGTACCTCTAAGAACGAACTTATGATATTATAAGAATTATTTCATGTTTTTCGAATTATGAAACAAATTCCGATGAAATAAAAAGGCATATTGTATTTTTTTTTTATTATTATTATTATTATTATTATTTTTACAAATTTCAATGTATTTTAAAAAGAAAAAAAAAGTAAAAATGAATTGTTTGCCATCTTTGAATCATATATTAGAACAATATATAACTGATAATCTCTCTATTCTAAAGGTTTACTGAAAGTACTTTTTGAAACATCAGGATATATCTTTCGGCATTTGCTAACTACTTTTTCTACTCCACATCTTTGGTGAGAAGTTATTGAAGTCGGTAATTAATTTTATTCCTCGTTCTGCAATATCATTGACGGACCTTTAGTGACTACAATTTCCAACCCTTCCTTAAAATATATATCTTCAGACCAGGTTCTCTAAGGAAATCTGTTTTAATCTGGAAACGCTCTCAGAAAGCATTAACCATTTCTTCCAACTGGTGTTTTCGTAATTTGGAATTTGTAATTCTTGAATTTCTCGTCTCGGTCTCGGTTTTAGTTAGTACCTACTTTGTTCGCCATTTCTTTTAGTTTGGACTAAAGAATAATAGGGCTGCCAATTCTGCATTTAATCGAGTCAAACAAACTGCGCAAGAGATTAAAATCTTGCTTAGGAGGCAAGTACGATTTGGTGGCATTAAACCAAATTTTGCAATACACTAATGAAAGAAATACAGCTTGTAAAGCATAATTTATTTTATCGACTCAGCTTGAACTGTCCGCGGAACAGAAATATCTTCAGACAAGAGATCGCCTTGGCCATTCGTCCGGCATGACTAAATTCCACTTCACTTCCATGTAGTGCTCCAACAATTATCAATACCATATGTAGAAGCTCATCTCGGAAGCTTAAGATTCCGTAAGTTTAAAGTTGAAACCAGCAGTTATGTCGGCAATGTAGATTTCTTTTTTCTTTCTTTTCACAATTTCGTTGCTGAAACTTGTGTCACATTGTTTCTTGTTGAACTTTGACCATGCATTTTCGAACCTCTTGAAGATATCAGGTCGAGGTCCAGTTGTTGATCCAAACTTACATTCGAAGGCACCTCTCAATAACTGGAAACAATATGACACAAGTGTCAGCAATTGAATTGTGAAAAAACATCTAGGTACATACTGAAGTTATAGCAGACATAACTGCTGATTTCATCTCTAAACTCACGGAATCTCAACCCAGATATAATTAAAAGGAGCTCCTACGTTTGGTTTTGTTGTTTATTGGAGCATTGGCTGGAAGTGAAAAGGGATTTAAATTTCCAGGTGTCATTAGTCATGCCCGGTGGATGGCCAAAGGCTATCTATTTTCTGAAGATACTTCTGCTCCGCGAACAGTTCAAACTGAGTGATAAAGAAAATGGTGATTTAGAAGTTAGAAACTGTTTGTATTTTTCTCATTAGATTAGTATAATGAGAAAGCTAGATTTTTTTTCGGAAGCTAATGGTAAGTAGCCGTGTACGCTGCTGTATGTATGTAATATATACATACAGGGTGTCCATAAAGTCTCACCCCACACCCCGTATCCCGAGAATGGCTGAAAATATAAGAAAACGCAAAAACACGTACCCCTTAGATTTTAGGGGGATTAATTTTAGAGTAAAAAATTTTTGGCCTCGGCAAGCCGTTAAGGCTGGTCACCGACTGGCTTCAAAATCTTAAATGAGAATGTATATCAAGTGATACCTTATTTGAAAGGTCTCGTTAATACGAGTTCACTACAGAAAACCAGAGCTCTCTAGGATCTACCGTTCACGAATTACAGGGTGGAACATGTAACCCATTCAATTTACGGACGCACCGAAATGGTAGGTAAAAATGCCCAGAAATAAGTTTTTATGATCCAAAATAAGTTATTTACTATGACCACAAAGATCGAGTCTTCTTAGACCAAACCTATCTATCTTTTTTGAAAATTTTAATCTAAGAAAGTTCGAACTCTGCGGTTGAAGTGGGTGGAACACTATTTTCTACTATATTACTTATTTGCGATCACAAAAACTTATTTCTAGGCATTTTTACCTACCATTTCAGTGCGGCCGCAAAGGGTCCATGTCATAAGTTTCACCCTGTAATTCGTGAACGGTAGTACCTAGAGAGCTCTGGTTTTCTGTAATGAACTCGTATTAACGAGACCTTTCAAACCAGGTGTCACTTCACGTACCTTCTCATTTGAGATTTTGAATCAAGTCGGTGCCCAGCCTAAACGGCTGGCCGAGGCCAAAAATCCCCCTAAAATCTAAGAGATACGTGTTTACGTGATACGGGAGGTGGGATGAGACTTCATGGACACCCTGTATATACATGTATCATGCCATCTCTCTCGCTCCAATGTATTTCTTATGGGGATTGTTTACTTTTCGCGATTTCTGCCACTTAAAAATTAAAATTTTGCAAAATTCTTTCTTAGTGCACACTTACATGGTTCAACGAAGGTCCCTGCCAAATTTCAAGTCATTAATAGCAATAATAGTTTCGGCTCTACGTTGATCAGTCAATCAGGACATTGCGTTTTATATATAAAGATAAGTATTGTAATCCTACAGAAAATTCTGGCCTAAAAAATCGTCCATATTTTTAATATTTTGGGTAATTTTTTAACTTCGGAAAACTTTGGAGCCATGGAGTCCAGAAAACCTATACTTTTCTTTTTCTCGATATCAGAGCCAGGGGCGCCCTTAGAGCCCCGAACAGTTTTTTTTGGAGCAAATCTCTAAAATTCAAACCACATAACCAATTTTATTGAAATGTATAAAAAATATGGTATTCATATTTTTAAAAAAATGTATCAACGTGTTTCTATGTGAAGGGGCCTAGTTAGTACACTTTATTCAAAATGGCTGTCTTTTTTCTCAAACATAATCGTTTGCGCCTAAACGGAACGGCCATGTCTCTAAGGCGCCAATCTATAGGCCGTAGCAAAGCACGGATGAAACAGCAAGTACTTCTATAAAATATCTAAATTTAAATTCTATATTTTTTTAGTTTCTACCATGAATATGTTCGACGTAAAGTTGCAGCGCAACAATTTGATATGCATGCGTATTTCGAATCCTATCGTCCTATTTTTAGACCTGGAAGCCCTTTCCAGCGCCTGGTTGATATATTTGACATCCTTAAAAATGTATATAATCGCAGAGATTTCGAAGATCATGGTCATTTTGTGTCGATAGATTCCAGTTTGAAGCTTGATGAAATAGTAAAAATCATCAGATATTATCCGGCTGATGTTCCAAGTTTTTTTAAACACACGAGTATAGGAAGTAAGTTTCTGAATGATAGAAGTACCTAATACACATTACGCCAATCGGCATCGTTCGACTGATCAGATAAACAGAATTGGTGTGGATGCGTCGTTCGATTTTGCTAACGTGTCGTAAGCATAACAGATTTGAAATTGGACTCTTTCGACTGGAAGAATCAGTTGAACACAGAATTTTGAACCTAGTTTTGGGGTGTGTTTTTTTTTAAAAAAAAAAAGAAAAAATGTAAAATCTATGTCAATGCATGAAGGCAATCGAGACGTTCCGTTTTATGAACGTTATGACTGCATAGTCGACCGGTATCATTACTAGGGATGTTGCGATACTGTCAATTCCTCGGTCTTACTCGGAATTCTAAAAACTAGCTAATATTTATTCAACTTCCTCTAATTCCTCGGTCTTACTCGGACTTCTAAAAACTAGCTAATATTTATTCAACTTCCTCCAATTCCTCATTCTTACTCGGACTTCTAAAAACTACCTATTATTTGTTCAACTTCCTCCAATTCCTCGGTCTTATTCGGACTTCTAAAAACTATCTAATATTTGTTCAACTTCCTCCAATTCCTCATTATTTCATACGGTCCTTTTTATTTATAGGTTTCCAAATTGACGTCAAAATAAATTTACATTCCTTTTTTTTTCAGTTTCAATAAAGTTTATCATCGATGATAGATTGGGCTTCATGATCATAGATCCTCACTCAGTGGTGTTAAATCATTGGGGGGTCGTAATGGCTGATGGGGGAGAAATTCCTTTAGGTAAGTACGGGGTGGGACAAAAATCACCATGGGGTTTAATAATTTAATAATTTTATCGTTTATATATATATATATATATATATAAATGACCTCCGTTTTCAGCTTCGCAATGATGGGCTCGTTTTTGAAATTTTCCATAACATGTTTCAAAATTTGTGGCTGTAGCATTCGAATTTCTGCAACAATGTTGGCATTGAGTTCAAGGATTGCCTCGGGCTTGTTCACCTATACTCGCTCCCTCAAATAAACCCAAAGAAATAGTCGGGTGCTGACAAATCTGCTGGCGAACGCGCTGGCCAAATAAATTCTTGAAATTATTTGTTCTTTAAAAATTTGCCTTAGAAGATAATTGATCGCTGATTTAAATAATAAAATCCTATTATTCTGATTCTTTGTTCAGTTGTGAATCCCTCCATTATTTAATCCTTCTCTGAGGAGTGTTATTCATATAATCTCAAATATAATATATAAACGAAAAAGTTTTTTTTTTTTTTTTTTTTTTTTTTTTTTTTTTTTNTTTTTTTTTTTTTTTTTTTTTTTATTTGGCTTAACGTCTCTTTAACATCTAAAGGTCATTTAAGACGGAGGTTTTACCCTCGATTCGCTGGAAACTTGCAAACCAGCTACCCAAATTGACCTCAACCAGCCTGGGTTGGGCCGGAAAAATGAGCCAACGATACGTGGTGTTCCCAAGCGGTCACCCATCCAAGTACTTACCACGCCCGACGTTGCTTAACTTATGTGATCTGACGGGAACTGGTGTATTCAACGTTGTATGATCGTTGGCTTACGAAAAAGTTATTATATTTTTAAACCCCATGGTGACTTTTGCTCACACTGTAGTTCGTCCAACAAGCTTATGACAGGTCAAAGCAGAATCAAAGCAAAAGTTGTGATTAACAAATATACAGGATGCAATGGAAATAATGTAAACTTTTCGACCACTTATATTAGGCCGAGAAATTACATGTTGGTTTATTATTTTCAATAATGTACCTTTGGAATCGTCACGAAAAAAAAAATAAATAAAAAAAATACCCCCTCCCAATATTTGATAACTTATGTTTCAAGGTACATAGAATCCAAAAATGGAATAAAAAAATAATCCGTTTTCCGCCGTACGCCTTGATGTTCACTTTTGCCACTTAGCGTTGACCGATTTGGATGAAATTTGGTATGAATGTCCCATCTGGGTAATTGTGTCCCGAAACTTTTGGGTGCAATCGAATACACCCTTGGCTGTTTTTTTCCGATTTTTAGCGGTTTTCAGTATTGTTGTCTAAAAAGAGAATGGTAAGAGCTAGAGATTTGAAATCTAGTATGTCATTCAAATTTAGGATCTAATTACGCCCCAAATTTTTTTGAGGGTTTAAGGGGGGGGCAGATTTTTTTTTTTTGCTGCGATCACGATAAAATTTGCAAACTTCAAGTGTTCTTGGAATGGGGCAAACATACGATTCCCATTATTCAACTTGTACAAGTGCTCATTATCCTACCATGGCCAGGTGTTAGTTTTTTGTTTTTGAGTAAACTTTAATTAAGATTGAATAATCAAAGCATTCACAAAATGAATTCCCCGAATGATTTTTCAGCAAAAATTTTCCAAACCATCAGAGAAGGCGCTTAAATATAAGTATTATGTTTAACAATGCGTCTTACAGAAAAAGAAAGAATAGAAATATTAATTATGAAAGTTTTTGGTGAGAGGGTAAAATCGCAAAGCGGAGTAAAGTTACGTGTTTCTCGGGACGACTGCAACGATTTTTGGTGAACGATGATCGTTGAACGATTCTATTGGAGCACTATTGTAATGGCATTTCAGTGGGACCGTCTTCCTCCGAACGACTGTCAAATGTACCTTTGGTCCCGAGGAACATAGCCATCAACATACCTTTAGTATGTTGAGCTGTTGAGAGTCGTTCGGAAATTCTAGAACATAATCGTTGTCGTTACCGACTATTTGCTGTGAGTTGAATCGGATACAAATTTCTGTTGTATGATTTATTAATTCCAACACTAGTCAAACTGCTCAACAGAAAGTCGAAAAAAATTGCAAAACTTTTGGTCGTTTAGGCGCAGGTGGTTGCGTATCCATGTTTGATAAACTCCTTCTTCATCTTTGAGCAGAAACATAGGGCGTATTGTGGCATTCTTAATACCAAACAATTGGTAGACTATTTCGTCTTCCTCCATCTCTTGAATCAAAAGGAACTGGAGAATTTTCGTTTTACGTGCAGGTAAACTCATTTTTAACAGAGAAATACCAAACACAAGCTTCTAAAACACACTGACTGCAAAATATCGTATACAACGCTCAGTTAAAATCGTTCCGAGGAACATAGCCACCAACAATAGTCGTTCCAACGATTAACTGTACAACGATCATCGCTCATAGACGGTCGCATCAGTCGTCTCGAGGAACACGCACCTTAAGTAGTTGATTTATTTAACAACGCCTATCCTGACCACGATCTTATCCACCACAATTCGGTGAGCAAAACTTTGAAAAGATTTGAGAGCAGGAAGACCAAAAACGGCAACTAATGATGAAAAGGCCTTGTATTGTTTGCAGAGTTTCTGAGTAGTCTCATTTAAAATTTGAATGTTGATGATCAATACACTAAGTAACAATAACGAAGATTGCAAGTCGTTATCTCCTTTCTTTCCGGAGAAAAACTTTTCTCCGTGGCGTACCTAGAACATGATTCGCGCCTCCATCCTTCGTAAACTCATCATTTTAGTTTTCTCCAAAAAAGCGACGTTTTTGGCCGTAACTTGCTTCCACTTGTCATACTAAAAGTAATCTGTGTGCCAAATTTCAAGTTTCTAAGTTTAGCTATCGTGGAGCTACGTTGATTATCAGTCAGTCAGTCAGTCAGTATAACCAACTGAGATTTGCGTTTTATAGGTATAAATCGATGAAAACGATCGATAGGTATACTATCGATTGTTTTGAAAGTCAAATTGATTAAATCTTACTTGAGATCAACCATGAGTCAAAGAAGATTAACAAATCTTGCAATTCTTTCAATCAAAAATGAAACTGCTGCAATGATGGATTACGAGGATATAATATGTACATTTGCAGCGATTAAAGCGAGAAAAGTTAACATTTGAATTTTTCAATTGTGACGGAGAAAAAAAGTTAAGTTTGTACCTAATGCTTCGAGATTACGATTATATACCTAAATCAGATAAAAGATTCATTTTTCATAAAAAAAGCTCTATTTTTCAGTAATAATTTTTTTTAGTGTCATTTCGTTTTGTCGCACCCAAATCATTGCGTCCGGGGCGACCGCCCCCCGGCCCCACCCTAGGTACGTCACTGCACGTTGTATATTTTTTTTACAGGCATTCAAGTACCAGAAAGAAACCAATATACAATGGCAGGCTACAATTATGTTGTGGCTACTAGCCAAAATAGCAATAATCATGTGCTTTATTATGTTGGAGGCGCATATTGCGGAATTTTAGATAGTAACGTAAAATTCAATCTGTTACTTTTATCAGGACTTATAGAAACCCAAAATAGATTCGGTTTAGATAAGACCAGAGTTGAATTTGTATTCAGTAGTGAATTTACTCCACAAATTGGTTTCAAAGGTGCAGATACTGCAAGTGTTTTCATTCAATTGAATGTTTCAGAAACATTGCAACAGAATGCAGCTCAGGTTTGTATAAATTAGGTTTTATTTATTTTATCTGAATCTTGACAGACACAAATAGAGATGATATATCGTTAAAAAATATATCGATATATCGAATTTTCGATATTTCCAATTTCAAAATATCGATATATGGGAAATATGTCGACGATATAAATCTTTGAATAACATGTTAATTATAACTGTTAAAAAATATTAACTATTAAATAAATTAAATTTAAACAAAACACTTACCAAAAACACTATTTATTTTAATTTATGAAGAAACTAGTTTCGAATCATTCGATTCATCATCAGTCTAGTCCAGTCTAAAGATGGAAGTTGACTGAATATTATTCACCGCGTGCTGTGTAGGGTCACGCGATGTACTATCAAAATATCTATTGTCTATTTCTAAAACTTTTTTAAATAGAATATTGCCACTGGCCTTATCAGTTTCAATTTGATTATTTATTATTGTATAATTTTCATTGTTTTTATATTTATAAATTTCATAAGCTTCATTAGTATTAATTTATATTATTTTTCAGTTTTTTAATATTAGTAGGTATCTTTTATATTGTTTTTTAAATGTAAATCAAATTTGGAAGCACTAAGGTCATTATTAATATAATATAATATGAAACAATATTATATTCAAAAAAGTTTTAGAAATAGACAATAGATATTTTGATGGTACATCGCGTGACCCTATACAGCACGCGGTGAATAATATTCAGTCAACTTCCATCTTTAGACTCGACTAGACTGATGATGAATCTAATGATTCGAAACTAGTTTCTTCATAAATTAAAATAAATAGTGTTTTTGGTAAGTGTTTTGTTTAATTTTAATTTATTTAATAGTTAATATCGGTTTATTAGAAATTATAATTTTACGAGGTGAATTGGTGGAAATGTCTTTGACTTTCCTAACCTATTTAAAAAAAATCTAAATTAATGTACATATTAAAAGATGTATCGTGAAAAATATATCGATATAATATATCGATACATCGGAAGAAAATATATAGATTTTCGGGTCCTACTGTTGATGTTTAGGGAACTTGCACGTAACGTTCATGTTTTATACGTATTTATACAATACGTATAAAACTATTTATAAAATATATGAATAGTTTTATTTTATATATACGTATTCATAAAATACGTATCTATGGGTGGTACTTGTAAACAAAATACCACCCGAATACATACGCAACACCATACGCAAAAATGAAAAGTTTGGTGATGGCTAAAACGTTACCTGATGTAAGTTTAAAGGTGCGTCCAGACTACTCGTGCTCGTGCTCGCGGCACTCGCCATGATATTGAGACTTGTCAAGATTCAAGTTGTACTGGTCTGGTTTGTGTCCAGACGGATTTCAGTTGCTCGCGGGAATTTGGCTCGGTAGTATCCGTATGTGGCGCGCGATTTTTTAAAATGGATCGCAACAAAGTTATAATAGCTAGTACAAGTTACCTACTGATACGTTTATTAGCGGAAAAAAAGAAACCCAGGAAACGTCCTCGAAGACGTAGATGGTGGATAACTTCGATTTTCTGGAGTAGGGTAATGTACAGTGAAACAAACCTTTCGGGGGACTTAAGAGCCGAAAACCCACATTTTAAGACATTTTGTCGTATGTCCCCATCAGATTTTGGGACCTTACTAAATGTGGTGGGACCAAAAATTGCAAAGAAAGTATATATTTATGAATTATAAAATTAAATCGTTAGCACACTCCATCGTCCATCGTCGACGAGCACAACGATCTAAATAAAAGTAAGCTATTCTCCGTCCACATAGCTTGCTTAACTTGTCGCAAGTCCCTTTGATGTACCGACACCGGACGGATCCTGTCGAGTTCATGGCTCGCATGGCTTGTCTTGTGACTTGACCTCACTTCTACACTACTCGAGAGCCCCGCAAGTACCACGAGAACGAGTACGAGTAGTCTGGACGCACCTTTACAATGAGATTAACTGCTGTAGTTGTTTGGGCTGTATTATTTAGTAATTTTCGAGGTCCAAATGTGAGGAATAGAAAATGTTCCCACAGGTAATAAATATTGTTTCTCAAAATTCATTACTGCTCTGATGGAAATCAAGTACAACTTTTTTTTGCTCATGGTAAAGAAAAATTGCTTGTTTCGTTAAAAAAAAAAAAAAAAAAAAAAAAAAAAAAAAAAAAAAACATTTCAAGCAAAAATCCGAAAGTCTTTAGGAAAAAATATTTTTCTGAGTTTTACAAATTGTAATGGAAATAGGCACTCATCAAGAATCTTAATATACAGGGCGTACCAGAATAGACCGATAAAAAATTATGGGTGGTAGAACACCATATGCAGTCGAAAATACCAACATACCCTATGGCGGAAATGTACCGTTTTAAGAATGGCGTCTTTTTGGTGTTATTTTCAAAATGCATGACCTTGCATTACTTCTTGAGGAATAACTTTTTTTTTTTACACATTGTATCAAAAAAAATCGTTTTCCATGTGAGGTGTGCCAAAATTTGCCGTAGAAATAATATGTTACATGGGGCTAAACAAAAAGTTGTAACCAATTTTTTCCAATTCTAAACAAACAAAGATCTAAAATTTTACCGGTCTCGCCAAATACTTTGTGAAAAAGTCCCGAAAAATTTCTGCAAACTCGCGGCACTCTTTAAGAATAACATGCGCCTTTTTTTGGATTTCCAAAAATATGAAAAATATTTAAATACCATGCATTTTGGGAGAGTTATGAATTGATTACTTAAGAAAGTCGTGGTTTGCTTTGATATGAGTAGGTATAGTAAAAATTAAATAAATGAGTAGGTATAAATGCCAGAATTTCTTTACGAAAATAACTTATTTAGGGATTGTTGGTTCGAGTCTACAGAGATGGTTATTTTATTATTCAATAATTTTATTACTGAATAATAAAAAATTATTATTGAATAGAGCTTTATGTGACATTAAGATTATTTTCATTTTCCTATGAAGTAAAATTTAATAAAAACAATTTTAATAAATAGAATTTATTAATAATTATAAATAGAATTTACTACAGCGACACAATAAAGAATGATGTTCATAGAAAGGGGAAGGGGGCATTAATTTGGCGGAGATAGAACAAGATGAGAAATACAATGATCGACGATGGTGGTGAGGTTTCATTCATCGACAAATCCAATGAAGGAACGATTATGGTTATGTATGTATGTAAATACTCTGGTTTATGTAAATACTATGGTTTGTTCTACCACCCATAATTTTTTGTCGGTCTATACCCTGTATAAAACAGAAATTTGTGTGTACTTATGTTTCTATGTATGCTGGGTTGTCTCTTACAATATCACAGCCCAAACGGTAACAGATAGCGAAAAATTGATGGGAATGGACCCCCCAAAAATCATGGTCTACGACCCCAGGAAAATTATCAGAACTAAAATATGTCAAACCATTTTCTACTAACGGCCAAATTTCCAATTTGTTCTCCAAAATCGGTCAGTCACGGTCCGATATCTTAAATTTTGTCGCGACAACATATCAACTTAAAACGTGAAAGTTTTATGTCATTTTCTGCAAAGGTATGGCCAGCCATTCCAGAGTTAAGAGTTCGAAACCGGGAACGGGTAAAATCAAATTTAGAAAGTACTAAAAAGTAAGAATGGCCGGGCCTCTAAGGCGCCTGGTGAAACGTTTAAATCTTGATTTTTAAAAGGTTGCGATATACAGGGTGGACACAAACCAATACCACCGCCCCCGAATTTTCACTGTCCTTAAAAAACAAAAAAAGCAATATAAGAATCGTAGCGAAGTACGGGCGAAACAGCTAGTATATAATAATGTACATAGCTGTTCAATGACAACAGTATCTTGATTATTCATAGTAATTTTTAAAAAAGCAAAAAATCATCAATTTTGATTCCATTTTTTGGCTAAAATCATCCTAACGAAAGTTTTTATGAAAAAATAGTTGTTTCGTCCGTGTTTCGCTACGGCCTATATGTTTACACTTTAGAGGCATGGCCGTTCCCGTGTGAAAGTAGGCGTGTACGCTGTTGTATGTATGTATATCTATTGTTTAAACATGTATCATGCTATCTCTCTCGCTGCAATGTATTTCAGATGGGATTTGTTTACTTTTTTCGATTTCTACCCCTTAAAATTAAAATTTTACAAAATCCTTTCTTAACTCCAGCCGTTGACGGTCCTAAGCCCGTATGAGAAAGGAGGAAGGTTGTGCATTGGGCTAACCACCCAATCACATAAAAAAAACAACCGGTTCAGGAAACTCAACAGTTGCCTCGGATCAGGACTGAATTAAAATGGATTATGCCCCGGACCCCCCAATTGGACTTTCTTTTCGGAACCTGGAATACACGAAGTTTAAACAAACCTGGTAGTAGCCAGAACTTAGTTGAAGAATTACTGAAATATAAAATGAAAATAGTTGCCTTACAAGAAATTAGATGGAAAGGTACAGGATCAGTAAAGATTGGAGATGGCCATATTTTCTACGGAGACTGCGGTGACACACATGAGTTGGGAACTGGTTTCTTTGTCCACAACTCCTTAATTAATGCAGTGAAAGATTTTAAGTCAGTAAATAACAGAATGACAATTTTAACAATAGAAGCCCAATGGTTTGACATAACGTTTATAAATATACATGCCCCAACGGAAGAAAAAAGCGATGAAATCNAAAAAAAAAAAAAAAAAAAATCCTTTCTTAGTGCACACTTACATGATGCAACGAAGGTCAAGTCTGTAGCATTAATAGTTTCGGCTCTACGTTGATCAATCACTCATCAGGACATTGCCTTTTATATGTAAAGGTTTGAACATCATCAAACTTAACAAACAATAAATTTAACGTTTTCAAACGTATATTTTCAATGTTATAAGCTATTTTTTGTGTCACGGTTCAGAGACGAAGGTAGTCAGTTTTGAAAAGGACACAAAATTTTGTCCAACTTGAAAACAAAGTATTCATTTTGAGTGAGGGCGTACTTGTTTTATTGTTAGATATATTAAGACTAGCTGTCTTGCCCGTGCTTCGCTACCATTCCTACATATTGCCATCTTTGATTTTCAAGGACAATGGAATCTGGTGTGTGTGGGGGGGGGCAATTGGTTTGGGTTAACCCTGTATATTGCAACTTTTAAAAACCAAGATTTAAACGTTTCACCTGGAGTCTTAGGGACACGGCCATTCTGACTTTTTAGCATTTTCTAAATTTTATTTTACTTGCTCCCGGTTTCGAACTCGTAACTCTGGAATGTCTGGCCATACCTTTGCAAAAAAATGTCCTAAAATGAGAACTAAAGGGCCACCTAAAACTTTCTCGCTTTGAGTTGATATGTTGTCGCGACAAATTTTAAAATATCGGACCGTGACTGTCCGATTTTGGTGAATAAATTATAAATTTGGCTGTAACTCGAAAACGGCTTGACATATTTTAGTGTTGATAATTTTCCTGGGGTCGCAGATCATGATTTTTTGGGGGGGGGTCATTCCCATCATTTTTCCGCTATCTGCTACCGTTTGGGTTGTGGTATTGTAACACACAACAATTCAAAATTAGGTACAAGTACATAGGTACACACAAATTTCTGATTTATATATATTAAGACTAGCAGAATACGCCCGCTTCGCTTGGCGCCTTAGAGGCACGGCCGTTTATAGTTCCAACCCCCTTTTTTCGCGATAAAAAGTAGCCTATGTCCTTTCCTAAAGTTTAGTCTATCTCCATACCAAATTTCATCAAAATCGGTTCAGTAGTTTAAGCGTGAAAGCGTAACATACATACAGACAGACAGAGTTACTTTCGCATTTATATATTAGTATGGATGTTTCCTTTTCCGTAACGAAAATGTAGTAGCAATTCATATTAACGATTTTTTTTTTTTTTTTTTTCAGGATTCATATAACTATGAAGTTTACACGCAAGTAAAAAAAGAATTAAGTAGTTTGAAGGGTCTCCATTTTAAAAAAAAATTAAGTTGGATTCGAAGCATTGGTTTAAATCCCAATTTCATCGCGGATGTAGTTCAGGAGCGTACTTTTTGGGACAGATACAGAAATGAGCTAAAACGGCGCGGACTTGGTTCAAATCAAACACGAGGCAATGCCGATTTAGATAATGATTATGACTCTGATGATAATTATTAATAACAAGTTCTGAGAGTTTCAAATAAATCTCCATTTTTATATTATTTTTAAAGAAAATATTTTTTTTTTGTTATTTTTCTTTCTTTGAAACAATTCTTGGTGGTGTGGGGGGGGGGGCAAAATAAATGTTACGGAAAACCGTACTAGATATGCTCTTCCTTATTCCAAATTTTATCCTTCGCTCTATCTTTTCTGTCTACGGCCCTGAGAGCTTCACCAGTACAGTAACAATTTTTACATATTTTAACTTTTGTTTCGAAACATACATACCTAATAGGTAAAATTTTCAAATAAGATTAAGGCTAGGTTCACATGACCGCGCAGTCATGTAAACAATATCCACTATTTACATAGATCTTGTGCCGCGCGGTCATGTAAACATAGCCTAAGATATCATGTTGTGGATAAAAATGAAAAGCCTTTCGTGATATTTCGTGAAACGGACAGACGTTTCAAAGGAAATCGTGCAATTTAATTAGATTTAACTTCGTTCTAGATTCCAGATAGTCTAAATTGTGCGTTTGCCACGTCAGCCACGTGTGACTGGGAGTTTCTCACGTCAGCCACGTGTGACTGGAAGTTTCTCACGTCAGCCACGTGAGACTGGGAGTTTCTCACGTCAGCCACGTGTGACTGGGAGTTTCTCACGTCAGCCACATGTGACTGGGAGTTTCTCACGTCAGCCACGTGTGTCTGGGAGTTTCTCACGTCAGCCACGTGAGACTGGGAGTTTCTCACGTCAGCCACGTGTGACTGGGAGTTTCTCACGTCAGCCACATGTGACTGGGAGTTTCTCACGTCAGCCACGTGTGTCTGGGAGTTTCTTACCTCAGCCACGTGTGACTGGGAGTTTCTCACGTCAGCCACGTGTGACTGGGAGTTGCTCATGAGGTATAAAATTTTCATCCATGGAATATTGGAATATAATGCGGAAGGTTAAGAATACAGAGAAACCAACGTGTGTCGGTCCAGACTGAGGGCTTCAACCTGTGATACCCAGGGGATATTTTCAAAAAAAGCCAAAAATTAGTTCATAATTCGACCCCACCCAGGGGGGGGGAGTCGAATATTAAGAAAAGATGAAAATTAGAAAATAAAGAGAAAAGTCTTGGAAATAGTGGATTAATATGATCAGGTGCACGTTAATAGAAAAAAATCTTAATTAATCTTCATTAATAGAAAAAAAATCTTAATCAAATATATTTAAAAAAAAAAATGGGGACCCTCACCCCACCGAGTGGGGGAAGTCCCCCAAATTTTACAAAATCGAAAAGCCCTTAACACCAGCCATCACACATCAAAATTTACGTTTCTATAACAAACCACTAGAAAGATAAAAATCATTTTCAAAAAACACAATCTTGGGCCTCCTGGGGACCCGAGACGCCAGGGGGCCCTCATACATTAAACAATCTGAACATGTATACCAAATTTCGTCAAAATCGGAAAAAATGTGGCTTGTATCGCGTAACATACATGATTTATTGGCGTCCATTGTTTGCGATGATGCCTTCCTTCAACATTTGTCCACAGGAAACGTTCTTCAAGTGACTTTTCGTTTATAATAAATGGCACGCGGAATTCAAATAAAGAAGACAACAGTTAGAACATAATAGATAGTATCTATTCGTTTATAATAAATGATAGGTACGCGGAATTCAAATAAAGCAGACAACAGTTGGAACATAATAGATAGTATCTATTCGTTTATAATAAATGGTACGCGGAATTCAAATAAAGCAGACAACAGTTGGAACATAATAGATAGTATCTATTCGTTTATAATAAATGATACGCGGAATTCAAATAAAGCAGACAACAGTTGGAACATAATAGATAGTATCTATTCGTTTATAATAAATGGTACGCGGAATTCAAATAAAGAAAACAACAGTTGGAACATAAAACATAACTTGTGGAAAGAGGAAAAAATATTGCACCGAGAAGTGATGATGATGCGCATCATAAAATAATCTCATCTGTTGCTGCCATCAGAAGTGCCGGACAAAATTTGAAACGACTCGTCACTCGTACCGCGACATTTACCGCTTTCGCTTTATTCGCAAAAGTTATAATTACTGAAAATATTTCTCGTTACCATCGAAGTTTTTCTATTGACTCACACACGTAGAATACGTAAGAATTTAACTTTCGATAGTTGTAAAAATATTTTTACTAAATTTATTATAATTGATTTATTGGTTTATCTATATTTTAAAAACTCTCCTAATATGCAGGGCCGTAAACAGAAAATCCGGGTCGGGGGGAAAAATTACGGGCCCCTCTATTATTCTTTTATCTAAAATCATCGTATGGGCAGTAATAAAAGTAAAATCAGGCAATTCACTTAGTGGATGTGAAAAGGCGTGTACCTCCTTCTTGGCAACAAATAATTCAATTATCAGTTAATGTTTACGATCATACCACGTTGAATACACCAGTTCCCGTCAGATCACTGAAGTTAAGCAACGTCCGGGCGTGGTCAGTACTTGGATGGGTGACCGCTTGGGAACACCACGTATTGTTGGCTTTTTCCGGCCCAACCCAGGCTGGGTGAGGTCAATGTGGGTAGCTGGTTTGCAAGTTTCCAGCGAATGGAGGGTAAAACCCCCGTCTTGAATGACCAATAGATGTTAAAGAGACGTTAAGCCAAATTAAAAAAAAAAAAATGTTTACGAAATATACCAATATTTATGATTGCTGTACAAGCTGAAAGGTCGCACTATATTTTAAAATCAGTGTTCTGCATTAGCCAGCATTGTCCCATATTCGTCCACTATCGCTAAACTTCTGATTTTTAAAAAATTTCAAAACTTTTAAGTGATTTATTTATTATTCAGAAAAAAAAACATTCTGATAATTTTCTCACTGGGCCCCTTAGGAAATCCCGGGCCTGCCAATATGACACATGGGTTTGCACTCTCTAGTTGTTCTGCATAGAATTTTTACATGGAAATTTCAATTTATGGTTGACATATTCTACAGCCTCCAGTATGTCACACAACAGAAATCCTACAGCCTCCCGGATGTCACATAATAGAAATCCACATTTGAAAAATTGGCAAATCAAAACGAAATGAGATATTTGGAAAATTATTTTGTATTCTGTAAGCTTGTGTATTCTAGTTTTTTTTCCATCTATGTTTTGTAAACAATGTCATCCAAATGACGGCCTTGGCGACTGATGCACTTTTGGAGTCTTTCACCGAAGTTCTCCATGATTCTCGTCAGCATATCATCATCAATTTGGATGATTTCTTCCAGAATTACCTCCTTTAACTCTTCAAGGGTCCCAGGGCGATGTTTGAAGACCTCAGCCTTGCGGTAACCCCATAGGAAAAAGTCACAGGGACTCAAATCCGGCGACCGGGGAACATGTCCTGCGG
>CM022881.1:2348977-2366162 GCA_012654025.1 Pachypsylla venusta
TATTTTTATATACTATGATGGAAAATATTGTTTGTGACAATTATTAAAGGTCTCATTAAAATAAGTATCATAAATTGATTACTATACGCTTTTTGCTAAAACGCGGGTACTTTGTCCCCCCCCCCCTGGAAATGCTAGGGTTAATAAACCCTTTTACGGAAATGGACACCAAGGTAGCTAGGGCCACCTTCGTTCGCTTCATTTGTTCAACCTACGCCCAATTTTTGTGATTTTAAAAGGTTGCTTTTAGACAAGAGCTATTCCTTCCTTTTTTGTAGCAAAACAAGTTTTAGAAGACATGTCATACCTTAAAACAGCAAAAAAATGTCATACCTTAAAACAGCAAAAAGTTTTAGGCATTTTCATTTCATGACCCCACCCCCATAACTCCGCCCCTGATCGGAAAAAAGTGCCAAATAGTCACCAAAGAAGCATCCTAACAATCAAAGAGGTCATGCAAAAAATGAAGTCAATCACAAAATAATTCGATTTTTAATAATTATTTTCCTATTTTTAAGTGCCAACTTAGGGTGGCCCTAGCCAATTTGGAGTCCATTTCCATATAGGGGTTTATTAAGCAAAGTGCCCTTTTTTTTAAAATTTGGCTTAACGTCCCTTTAACATCTATTGGTCATTCAAGACGGGGGTTTTACCCTCCATTCGCTGGAAACTTGCAAACCAGCTACCCGCATTGACCTCACCCAGCCTGGGTTGGGCCGGCTTTATTTGAGCCGGCTCTACTATACGTGGTTTCTTTTTTTTGCATAACCTTTTGAAACACCCTGTATATATTTTATCCTCTGTTTGACTTTGTCTGATAAACCTTGTATATTTATCTTTTCTGTTACAGCTCTTCATATTCCACGTGGACTCACCCACATTCAATCCGAATTTCAACCAATGTGTATCTTTTAACTCGTTTTCGTCTTCTGAGGCGGAACGATATTACAATTTATTCACACTGGTTGTTATGTATTTCTTTCCATTATGTGTGATCTTATTTTCATACATAAGTATATATTATGAAGTATCCAAACGGAATGAGCAAGTGAACAATACGAGTAAGTACCAATGCCGATCACAGTCCGATCTGTTAAAATGTTATTCTACAAGATGTCACAAACAGCACATTTTAAATTTGGTTTAACGTCCCTTTAACATCTATTGGTCATTCGAGACTGGGGTTTTACCCTCCATTCGCTGGAAAATTGCAAACCAGCTATCTATATTGACCTCACCCAGCCTGGATTGGGCCGGAAAAATAACCAACATCACGAGGCCGTAAACCCATGCGAACACCCACATGGGACAACCTCGCTGGACGTTGCTTAACTACAGTGATCGAACGGGAACTGGTGTATTCAACGTTCCATAGACGCTGGCTAACAACACATTTTCTAGAGCTCAAATAATGGTCACTTTGGTTCAGAAACATGGGTTTATGAAATGCAACGCCTCCGAGTATCTGGTCCAGGAATGTAAATGGCTCAGAAAGCCGTACTAAACTTTATGTTCCTTTATTCTGGGAATTGGGAACCTCCGGCTGATGTCGCAGGTATTTGAAGAAACAATCATATCAATTAGAAGTCACAAAAGTGGAATGCTGAAAATATCATAAAAATTAGATGTTGCAGCCTTCGACTGTTGACTTTTTTCATCGGTCAAAACATTATTTTAATTAGATTAGGCAGCCTTCGGCTATTGACGTTGCTCATTGGTTAAAATATTATTTTAATTAGATTTGGCAGTTTTCGGCTATTGACATTGCTCATTGGTTAAAACAATATTTTAATTAGATTTGGCAGCTTTCGGCTCTTAACATTGCCAGAGTGCTTCCCCCCCCTCCAATATACCAGGACCAAGAACTACTCATTTGTGCCAAATCTCTAAAATCCAAACCACAAAACCAATTTTCATGAAATTTAAATCCGGTAATCATAACAATATTTCACCTAAAGACATTGGTCTGTGGAGGCGTAACATCACCAGGGGTCCTGTTTAGAGGTCCCAACAGGGTCCCAAAAACGAATACGTGAATGTATTTTATTGGATATTTTTTGGTATTTTTTAGAAATTTCGGTTTCACAAATGTAAAAATATAACAGTCGTTTCATTTTGATTAAATTCGGTATACTTACTCAACCAAGTAGTAAAGTTAACAAATTTTGGTATTTAGTAGAAACTTTGGGCGCAGGTACTTTTTGACAATGCATGTAACCAATACATTGATTGTCTAAAGCTACCATTAAAAGCTACAATAAAGTGTCTAAAATGTGTAATTATGTACCACATGCAAGAAATAAGTGTGTGTAAACACTGTCAAAAGACATTTGTCTGTGTGGGATGCCAGTAAGGACAAAGTTCTGGTTCAGAATAGATTTCCTAGGGTCTAGCGATTTTTTTATATTTTCATTTACATTATTTTATTCCTGGGATTTATTTTTATTTTTATGTAAGATAATAATTGATNAGCCCCCCCCCCCCTTGGCAATGTACGTAATTGAATAGAACTTGGCAATCTTAGGGTTAAACATTTAACTTGCTGAGCTTTCAACAGTAATCGGAATGTCATCATCAGATTGAAGATAATAAAATTACGATACGATCGATGTTGAATGCTCAACAATTAAATTAAATTGTTAAATTTAATTTTTAATTTAACTAATTAAAGTTTAGAATCATGTTGTCATTTTTATATTATTTTCTATGTTTTAGATGATCCCAGTGGTAGAACTTCTACTACTGCGTTTATAAGATCTGAAGAAAATCTCCATACAAGAAATCGTCTTAGAATTCCATTGCGTTGCAGTGATGTTCGATTTTTGAATAAAACCAGAGTTCGAACGTTGAGGATGACGCTCATCATAGTCTGTGCTTTTTTAATTTGCTGGGCTCCCTATGTTGCCATGACCATGTGGTAAGTGTTTCCAAAAAAAAAAACACCTCACGGTGCTCCCTGATAGCCGTCAAACTCAATTATCTTATAGCATGGAACACAAATGTTTGTTTATGGGGAAGGAAAATTCAAAGGTTAACCCGTGAGTGGTCCTCTATAGGGAATTTTTCTCACCCTGTCGGCAAAACGCAATAACTTGGTAACTATTGGCTCCAACTTGTCGGGTCTCTCAGTAGCTGTTCAAAATATATGTTTTACTTTGCGCTCACAAAAATTTGCCGACATACATTGCATTTCAGTTGCCTGAGGCATTCGGAAAGCCGAAGACGCGGACCGTGGTGAGAATTTTTCTCACATGGCGACTTGTCGCGTCGTAATTTTTCCGGCGAAATTTCTCGTCTTTTTTTGTGGCTATTTATTTAGTTTGTGGCTATTTTTTTAATTATGTTAATGGAACATAATAACGACCTAAATAATTAATTATTTTAATTCTTTAGGTATACATTTCTAACATTTCATAAAATAATATAAGAAAAAAAAGTGCCAAAATAGGTGATCGAACTGGGTACTATTGGAAAATAAACTTTCTGAAATCGCTTCAGATATAGATCAAAGAAGATTTTGAACAATTTCTTTGGAAAAAAATCAGTTATTTTCTTAGACCACACAGCAAAACCAGGGTGAGAAAAAATCTCTATAGTGGACCGTTCGTGTTCTGCTGCGGAAGGGGACCACTCACGGGTTATCAGAATCTTACTCCCAAAGATTTAGCTTTATTATGCGAGTTACACAAGACCTCCCATGTCTGTTCAAAAATGAAATATGCTTCTGTCATTTTTGGTCTCCGAAAACCAAAAAACAAACAACAAATTGAATAAATAGAAAACAACGTTTCATTGTACAATTATTTTTAAAAGAAAATGGGTCCATCGCAGTTATCCTGAACCCTTATCATATGAATCTTTACTTGAGAATCTAAGGACCATATTCTGAAACACCACTTTAGTGCGAGTTGGAGTGGTCACTCCCAATTTAGTATCTGATTTGTATTCTAAAAAATGTTCTGACCAGAAAATTACATGTAAATTCATCTGTCACTTTAGCGAAGTGGACACTCTCACTTTTTCAATATTTTCAATGTAAAAATACTCTGTGGCTATTTTTTCATATTCTAAAACCAAACTTTTAAAATTTTAGCAGAATTACTTTATAATTATTAATATGTTTCCTCACTTTAGAATACAGGAAGCTTCGTTTATTTAGTTGATTTTCTTTTGAAACGTGTTTATTATTCTCGAATTAATCTTGCATCCTTTTGAACGGGTGTGTGTTTTTGAATAATTTTAAGTCAAAACTATTACATTTATGATTGTTTACATAACGACGAATTTCGTTTACTTTCCAGCACCTTCCAGCGCTTAGCCGATTTTGATAAAATTTTGAAAACATCAAACGAACTATTTCGAGTTGGTCGAGCTATTTTAAATTGATAATTCTTGAACGACTTGTCTAATTTAAATGACATAGTCAAGAACGGCGAGAAAAATATGTTGGAATTTTCAGAAATCGGCCATGCTCATGATAATGTCACACTTAAATAGCTTTTTCACATTTCTGTGTTCTTTGTCTAAATTTTAGCAATAGCACAGTATCCTAATAGATACATTATTTACTTAAATGTGTACTAACATTTTTATATTATTTAATTGGTTATGTAGCCTTGCGGCCACCACTAGCCAGCGCCCATTTTCATTGTTGACATATTTTCGTAAAATCATTCCAAAAATAAGTGTTCATTTTAATTTCTTGGCGTTGCACGGCATTTTTTTCTTGGCGTTGCAGAATGGTCGTAAAGCTTAAAGTGAAGTATCGAAGGGCACTTCGAATCGGTATGCGGAAAAATAGAAATCAGTCACACGCCTTTATAAGCCACAGAGTATCTACTTCAAGCTTTCAAAACGCAAATTATTTTTAAAAAATCCGTAATATCATTTGCTATGATTGAAATATATTTTTGAAAAATTAACTTTTAAAAAAAAATGATTCTATTTATCAAATGTTAAAACTGAAAAATATTATATTGAATATGATGTCAAAATCAAAAATTAACAAAAAAAATATTAAATTTATGAACGTAGCAAAATATTTTTTGTTTATATTTCCATGACAACCTAATAAACAAAAAATATTTTACTTTAAATACAGAAGAAAATTTCGCCCTCAATTAATTTTTGCGTGGTTCAATAGGTAAAGTCGATCTATTCGTAACCAGCCAGGTCTAGTTCAAATCAAGGTATGAACATAAATATTTTGCAATTATTTTTATTATTAATTTTTAATGTGTTGTTTTTCCCTACATATAATTATAATCCAACTCTGTGTTCACTCTATTTCCTACAGACATAAAAAAAAATCGAAGGCAGTTTTGGCTGAAGAGAATGGACTGAAACCAATATTTTCCGGCAAAAAAATACCCCTGCCCCACAAAAAAATTGAGGGGTGCTTCTCGTGACGATTCGAAATGTGGGGCGTAATTAGACCCTAAATTGGACATACCTATTAAATTTGAAGTCTCTGGCTCTTACCATTCTCTTTTTAGACAGGATTAATGAAAACCGCTAAAAAGCGACAAAAATCGCCAAGGGTGTATTCGATTGCACCCAAAAGTTTCGGGGCACAATTAGAGACGGCGTACGGCGGACAAACGGATTTTTTTTATTCGATTTTTGGATTCCACGTACCTTCAAAGTCTAATATCAACTTTTGAGGGGTGGGGGTAATTTTTTTTTTCGTAACGATTCCAAAGGTTCATTATTGAATAATAAACAAACAAACAAAAAAATCCTGCATTTTCAAAACGAATTTTAAAAGTTGTGAAATTAGTTCTGAGATCTTTAAAGATAATGGAAAAATTTCTCCTTTGTAATAAAGAAATATCTGTGCTGCAGAATTTTTCAAATTTTGAAACCGTTTTCTCAAATTATTGAGATCTGTTCCTTTATAAGAGATCTCATAGCCGTAGATTAACCAAAGACCATTATTTTTTGTTCTGATTGTAGGTATATGTTTGACCGTAAATCCGCGGAAACAGTCATACACATTGGACTTCAAGACATATTGTTTCTAACAGCCGTATCCAATTCTTGTATGAACCCAATTATCTACGGCACATATACTCGTAGAAATAATGTTTCATATATGTCATGTATATGTGCATGGTGTTACGGCGGTGTCAACTCTTCCCCTGGCGGCAACAATATGTATACTACAACCAATCGGAGCCTATTGTTCCGTAAGTATTTGATTTTGATCCATAAGGGGAAAGTTTAATAGTGAACTAAGCGCACGCGGGGCAGCGCCAGCGTTCGGCTGCCTCAAATGTTGATAAATATACTATGCCATTTTTCTGGTACTGAATCAACTAGTGGATCAATATGATCAGGTGTTTACTTTGGTGTTGTAGTCATTAATAGAAAAAAATATGTTGATCATTTTTTTTTTTTTTTTTTTTTTTTTTTTTTTTNTCCCCCGCCCCGGGCCACCAAAATGTTCAATAATAAAAAAAAAACCTTAACACCAGCCATCACATATCAAAATTGTACGTTTCTGCAATAAACCTCTAAAAAGATAAAAATCATTTTCAAAAAACACAATATTGGGCCCCCTGGGGCCCCAAAAACCATTCAGCAAATTTCCTTCATACCCTAAACATGTATACCAAATTTCATCAAAATCGGATGAAAATTTTTGTAAACCAAAATTTAATTCTTTCGATTTTGATAAAATTTACTAAGAATTATATTTGAAAATGTTTAATATTTTGTAGGAATACTGGTTTTGGGGTCGCGGTAGGACCCCAAAACCAGATTTTAAAAATCATAAAATTTGTCTGATTTTGATAAAATTTGGTATGCACATTTACCCAAGTAGGTAGGTATTAGGTAGTTACATTTGACAATATTCTTGGTATTTTGTAGAAATTTAGTTTTTGGGGCCCCGGTAGTGGCCCACAAATATAAAAACCTGCACATGTGTTTGATTTTGATAAAATTTAATATATTTTAAAGAAATTTTGTCCCCTAAAATTTGAAATTTGCCGTCCCTGAAATCTGCCACTCTAGGTTCCACCCAGGAGCGTAGCGAGGGTGGAGGGTGGAAACTGGGGGGGGGGTAATGCGTATGAAAATGCCGACTCACCACTGCAATTTTTTGACTGCATAAATACCATATATAGGAATGAAATCAGTAAAATCTTTGTGGTTATGAATTATCTCTGAATTTTATTGTGAAATTGGGGGTCGGCTCCACGCCTCGGAGATGAAAATGAACAACTGATAAAAAATGATTGAATTCATCATCCTTGTATACGTCTTNAAGTTGTGAAATTAGTTCTGAGATCTTTAAAGATAATGGAAAAATTTCTCCTTTGTAATAAAGAAATATCTGTGCTGCAGAATTTTTCAAATTTTGAAACCGTTTTCTCAAATTATTGAGATCTGTTCCTTTATAAGAGATCTCATAGCCGTAGATTAACCAAAGACCATTATTTTTTGTTCTGATTGTAGGTATATGTTTGACCGTAAATCCGCGGAAACAGTCATACACATTGGACTTCAAGACATATTGTTTCTAACAGCCGTATCCAATTCTTGTATGAACCCAATTATCTACGGCACATATACTCGTAGAAATAATGTTTCATATATGTCATGTATATGTGCATGGTGTTACGGCGGTGTCAACTCTTCCCCTGGCGGCAACAATATGTATACTACAACCAATCGGAGCCTATTGTTCCGTAAGTATTTGATAAGGGGAAAGTTTAATAGTGAACTAAAACTCAAAGCGCACGCGGGGCAGCGCCAGCGTTCGACTGCCTCAAATGTTGATAAATATACTGTGCCATTTTTCTGGTACTGAATCAACTAGTGGATCAATATGATCAGGTGTTCACTTTGGTGTTGTAGTCATTAATAGAAAAAAATATGTTAATCAATTTTTTTTTTTTTAAAAAAAAAGAACAAATTGGGGGCTCTCTCCCCCGCTCCGGGCCACCAAAATGTTCAATAATAAAAAAAGCCCTTAACACCAGCCATCACATATCAAAATTGTACGTTTCTGCAATAAACCTCTAAAAAGATAAAAATCATTTTCAAAAAACACAATATTGGGCCCCATGGGGCCCCCAAAACCTATTCAGCAAATTTCCTTCATACCCTAAACATGTATACCAAATTTCGTCAAAACCGGATGAAAATTTTTGTAAACCAAAATTAAATTCTTTTGATTTTGATAAAATTTACTAAGAATTATATTTGAAAATGTTTAGTATTTTGTAGGAATACTGTTTTGGGGTCGCGGTAGGACTCCAAAACCAGATTTTAAAAATCATAAAATTTGTCTGATTTTGATAAAATTTGGTATGCACATTTACCCAAGTAGGTAGGTATTAGGTAGTTACATTTGACAATATTCTTGCTATTTTGTAGAAATTTAGTTTTGGGGGCCCCGGTAGTGGCCCACAAATATAAAAACCTGTACATGTGTTTGATTTTGATAAAATTTAATATATTTTAAAGAAATTTTGGCCCCTAAAATTTGAAATCTTTGTGGTTATGAATTATCTCTGAATTTTATTGTGAAATTGGAGGTCGGCTCCACGCCTCGGAGATGAAAATGAACAACTGATAAAAAATGATTGAATTCATCATCCTTGTATACGTCTTTTGTTTTTAATTACTTATTATTAAGCTAAAATTTACAACATACCTACTATTTAAATGGTTTTTCCCATTCTAGTAGTATTTTTTATTCTGAATTTTCTTTTCCTAAAAAAGTACAGTAACGTCCAGAAAATTTGGACATATTTTGGCCTAAAAAACGTTTAACGGAACCCGAAACCCAAAATAGAGATCAAATATGTCATTTCCTATTGCTTTTGTGCCATGTTTTCACTATTTTGGGTCATTGAAGTTTGGAAATATTTGGAGCCATAAGATCTAAAAAACCATATATTTATGTCCGACGTTTCACGTATGACGTATGGCGTACGTACGGAATCGTGAAGAGCTCTGGGAGCCAGACCGCTTGTCGGATCAATGGGCAAAAAGCCCGACCCATATTTGGAAATATTTGGAGCCATAAGATCTAAAAAACCATATATTTATGTCCGACGTTCCACGTATGACGTATGGCGTACGTACGGAATCGTGAAGAGCTCTGGGAGCCAGACCGCTGGTCGGATCAATGGGCAAAAAGCCCGACCCATATTTTTTTTTTTCGATATCGTCCCTAGCGCCCCGAACATTTTTTTTTGTTTTTTTTTTGGGAGGGGGGGGGGCCGAATCTCTAAAATACAAACCACATCAACAATTTTGATTAAATTTGGTATGCTCAGTCACCTGAATAATTTATTGGATATTTTTTGGTATCTTATAGAAATTTCGGTTTTGGGGCCACAAATGTAAAAATACAAAAGTCGTCCCATTTTGACAATATTTGGCACCGTTGACCGGGGCTACTTTGCAGTATAAGGGGCTTCTTTGCAGTACGCAAAGTCCAAAATTTGCCACCATCTCACGAGAAAACAGTGAACTAATTTGTTAGAGTAAAAAAATAATCCATAGTTAGGGATCATCAATACATTTCTGTTTAGAAGCACGAAAATTGAAAAACACGTTTTCATCATCGTCAAAAAAAAAATTATGAAGATTGAAAAAATTTTAACAGAAAATTTTGAGCTGTAGGTATATTTGTTTTGGATCTTCAGAATTGTTACATACCCAGTAAAGTAGACTAGATCAAATTATTGTAAATTTTCTCGTGATTCATACAACGTCGTAGGTATCTTTTTTTTTGTACCTAAAATACAAAAATTTTTTTTTGATTTTGACAAAATTTGGTGTGTGGTCACCCAAGTATTATATTTGACAATTTTTGTAGGAATTTTGATTTTGGGGCCCCGGAGGTGCTTTATTATTGTTTATTCCGGCCCCCGCCACCCACCCCGTAGACCATAATTCAGGATACGGCCGTGGTTGAACAATTTAACTTAAATTGTACACATTACAGCAAATTGATGACATAACTACATAAGTATACAAAAGACAGGATAACAATATGCAGAAATATTGATTTCATGAATTGTTATAAAATGATAACTGATCACTTTTTTAATCTGATCAACACCGTGTACAATTTGTTATAGATTATAATTAATTGTCAATTGTACCTTTATAAATTATAAATAAATAAATGAATGCCTCGAATCGACAGATTTTTCAACGGCAGATTCGAATTCTGCGGTGTTTTAAGAGCGACCATTTTTCAACGATTTCATGGACGTTAATTTCGTCAACCTTATCATTCGAAGAATATAGCATCATCAATGCATTCAAACGATCATCTCCCATTGTTGTTCGCAAATGCTTTAAAACTAATAATTTTAATTTACTAAATGTGAACGTTCACAAGATGCTGACGTTACTGGAACCGATTTTGACAATGATGTTAAAATTTTGAAATTCGAATTTACGTCTTATTTTCCAATATTAATGTCGGAAATTTTTCAAAAATCACAGTTTTATCTACATGAACCGAAAAATTTACAATTTTATGGATGAAGTATCCGCGATTTGCCGACTGATGAATGTTGGAGAATGTTGGGGGGTGTCACACACCCCCAGTCGCTACGCCCCTGGTTCCATCCCACTCAACCACTGTCTTGTATAATTCTAAGAATAAAAAAAAAACCTGCTAATGTGACACATGGGTTCATTTTTTAAAATAATACCTACTATCACTAAAGAACAACGTCCAAAGCCGAAGCCTGTAAAATAGTAAAATCTTTTTAAAATAATACTATTACTAAAGACCAATGTCCACAGCCGAAGGTTGCAAAATCGTAAAATCTTTTTAAAATAATACTATCACTGAGGACCAACGTCCACAGCTGAAAACCGCAAATCTTTTTAAACTAATATACTAAAGAGCAATCTTTTTAGACTATTACACCAGTCATCTGAGACATCGAAAATGTAGACAAAATGGCGTAGTTTTGATTTTTAATATATTGTTGGGATACATGAGAGGAGTGTGCAACTAAGTTTGCTATTTCGAAAGACCTGTGCTCGCTGCGCAATAGTCGATTCGATTTTTTCGGACTTTTTTCAAATTTTCGAAAAAATATCGAAGACCATGAATCGCACAGAAATAGTTATTCTATCTTTTTTTAGAGTAAAGAAAATTTGACACAATTTGAGTCTAATTGCAACTCTGTGGCCTTAACAGATCGCGAGTATAGCACTTCGAAAATTGTCGATTTTTTTTCGAAAAATCACAAAATTTCACTTTGAGCCACTTTTTGAGCTCAACATCTGCTCCCTTAGTCATCCTATGGGGATGTCATTAGAAATGAAGTTGAAGTGTATTTAGTTATCTGTCATTTAAGCCCATGGAGGAGTATTTGCGACAAAAAGTACTCTTTTTATATAAAAAAAAAACTGATATAAAATTTTTTACATATATTATGGAATCTAATAATTTTTGATTTTTCGGGAAAATCGACAATAAGTGCTATATCTTGCGCTCAATTAAGGCCAAAGAGTTGCAATTAGAGTCTAATTGCAACTCTGTGGCCTTAAAGGCTCATGAGATATAGTATTTCGAAAATTGTCGACTTTTTTTCGAAAAAGCACAAAATTTCACTTTGAGCTATAAGGAATTTGGAGTGTATTTAGTTATCTGCCTCTTCAGTTGGCAATAGACGAGACAGGTGAACCTTGGCGTTGACTGCTGAACGTACGTTACACCGTATTTGTACAGAGTGTCGTCGCTGGCACCTCCATACAGAGCTACAAAGGTTTTGCTTCCAGCAGATGTTATTTCTTCGCAGGTGGCATCAGACTGTAGGAATATGTTTACCACATCTATCAGGTGTGGCTACAGTCACCTCATAATTATTGAGGTTCCGTAATATATGTAAAAAATCCGATTTCAGTTTTTTTTAAGATAAAAAGAGTACTGATTGTCGCAAATGCACCCCCATAGGCTTAAATTACAGATAACTAAATACATTCCAATTTCCTATCTCATGACTTCCCCATGGGATGACTATTGGAGCAGATATTGAGCTCAAAAAGTGGCTCAAAGTGAAATTTTGAACTTTTTCGAGAAAAGTCGACAATTTTCGAAATGCTATATCTCATGAGCCTTTAAGGCCACAAAGTTGCAATTAGACTCTAATTGCAACTCTTTGGCCTTAATAGATCTCAAGATATAGCACTTATTGTCGATATAGCACAATAAGTGCTATATCCGTAATATATGTAAAAAATCTGATTTTTTTTTTTTGATAAAAAGAGTACTTTTTGTCGCAAATACTCCTCTATGGACTTAAATGACTGATAACTAAATATACTCAATAAAGATAGAATAACTATTTGTGTACGATTCACGGATTTCGATATTTTTTTGAAAATTTGAAAAAAGTCGAACGTTTTCGACTATTGCGCAGCGAGCACAGTTCTTTCGAAATAGCAAACTTAGTTGCACACTCCTCTCATGTATCCCAACAACATATTAAAAAATCAGAACTACGCCATTTTTGTCTAACTTATCCTTTTTATGTATGTTCCTGGTTGGTATGGTCTACCTGCATTCAAATAAATGTTTTTTATTGCAATCTACATTGGAGGGGCTGCGTACTCTACGTGGGGCTTTCTGATTTTGGCTTGTAGTTTTCTATTTTTAATGTAAAACTACAAGCATAGTCCGACAACGGAGCGGACTGTATGTTTTTTTTTTTTTGTTCTATTAAACACAAAATAATTTGAATAGGAATTCTTTAAAGAAATGAGCATGCGCGGATATAGGGGAGGGCAATGGAGGCACATGCCCCCCCCCCCAGTTTTTTTAGCGGACGGTGATTCTCAAATTTCATTATATACATTATTATACTACGTAAATTTTTTTTAAAAAAATCAAATAAATGGTGATCCGCTGTGTCTTTTATCCAATTGAGTGGGGGGGGGGAGGCACGGGCCCCTAAATAATTCCCAATCCTGAGACTAAATAGAAATACGTTAATAAAAAATTCTGTCATCCGTCATGGCACTTTTTATCGTCATCACTCTTATAAAATCGTTTATCACCCTTATGAAAGGTTTTTGTGGTAAGCTCTACAACTTTTAACAAATTAGTTATCGTACCTCGATAAATATTGCATTAAAAAGTACTGCCCAGGACTCGAACCCCCGGTCTCTATTAGGTTACGAGTCCTCCCCCTCCTTCACATTTTCTATTTGTATTATTGTGCCCCCCAAAACAAGAGGGCTATATCCGCTCATAGAAATGAGATAGTCAATATTTTGCCTTTTCTGCAATTTTGTTTGCCTAATAATTATGTTACATTTTTTGTCCTAAATTACCAGCCTCAAATAAATCCAAAACAAGAGGGCTATATCCGCGCATAGAAATGAGATAGTCAATATTTTGCCTTTTCTGCAATTTTGTTTGCCTAATATTTATGTTACATTGTTTGTCCTAAATTACCAGCCTCAAATAAATTTATAACTTATAGCAAGCAAGTAGCAACAAGCCCAATTTCCGTATTCAGAAAATAACTTTGTGTTTCTACGACAATAATGAAAATGAAATTATGAACTTTTACATCAAACAGGAACCATTATACAGGGAGACCCACCGACCCACCGCCACTTTGAAAAAATGAGTCTTATTCAATTCAATTCTGATTTTTGATCCTCGGGATTGAGCCCACCAGGGTTAACCCGTGAGTGGTCCGCTTCCGCCGCGGAATACCATCGGTTCACTATAGGGATTTTTCACCCTGGTTTTGCTGTGTGGTCGAAGAAAATAACTGATTTTTTTTCAAAGAATTTGTTCAAAATTTTCTTTGATCTATATTTGAAGCGATTTCAGCAAGTTTATTTACCAATAGTACCCAGTTCGATCCCCTATTTTGGCACTTTTTTTTTTTATNATAATGAAAATGAAATTATGAACTTTTACATCAAACAGGAACCATTATACAGGGAGACCCACCGACCCACCGCCACTTTGAAAAAATGAGTCTGTCCTTATTCAATTCAATTCTGATTTTTGATCCTCGGGATTGAGCGCACCAGGGTTAACCCGTGAGTGGTCCGCTTCCGCCGCAGAACACCATCGATTCACTATAGGGATTTTTTTCACCCTGGTTTTGCTGTGAGGTCGAAGAAAATAACTGATTTTTTTTCAAAGAATTTGTTCAAAATTTTCTTTGATCTATATTTGAAGCGATTTCAGCAAGTTTATTTACGAATAGTACCCAGTTCGATCCCCTATTTTGGCACTTTTTTTTCTTATATTATTTTATGAAATGTTAGAAATGTACCTAAATAATTAAAATAATTAATTATTTAGGTCCTTATTATGTTTACATTAATATGTAATTAAATAAATAGCCACAAACTAAATAAATAGCCAAAAAAAAGACGAGAAATTTCAGAAATTTCGACGAAAAAATTACGACGCGACTGGTCGCCATGTGAGAAAAATTCTCACCGCGGTTCGCGTCTTCGGCTTTCCGAATGCCTCAGGCTTTGCCCAAAAAATTACGACGCGACTGGTCGCCATGTGAGAAAAATTCTCACCGCGGTCCGCGTCTTCGGCTTTCCGAATGCCTCAGGCAACTAAAATGCAATGCATGTTAGCAATTTTTTGTGAGCAAGAAGTAAAACATATTTTGAACAGCTACTGAGAGACCCGACAAGTTGGAGCCAATAATTACCAAGTTATTGCGTTTTTGACGACAGGGTGAGAAAAATTCCCTATAGGAGACCACTCACGGGTTAATAATTTAGAACGAAATTTAGGAATATTACAGGCATTGTTATTTTCGAATATGTTACAGCTTTTGCCAACTTTAATTCTCGCAATATCAGAAGGGATAGTGGCAACATCCGAGAGCCCAGTTATGACAATAGTGATCAGATTGTTAGCATGGTAAGTCACAATTTTACAAAGTGTAACAAAAACCAATACAGGATGTCCCACAAAACTTTAATCATTTTAGCCACGTATAATAAACCTCAAATAAATGCACGTCGCTTATTGAATATGGGTAAGGCAATGCAACCCCTTATTCCAACAGAGTCGTGCCGGTCCAGATTTTTTGCGTTCGCGTCCAAAACTCCCCAATACTAAGTGGTCGCGACAAATTTCGAGAAAAAATGTCATTTACGTCGAAAACGTGAACTTTTTTGCTGTCACACATCTATTGTTTGTCCCTACTTGGTGTAGCTTAACATTAGAGGGATGGAACCTAGACAAAAATCTTCCCACCTTTCTCGCTTTGAGTTGATTGGTCGTCGCAACAAATTTCGAAAAAATATGTTATTTGGGTCGAAAAACCCATTTTTTTTTGCTGTCACCCATTCATTGTTTGTCCCTACTCGGTGTAGATTTACATTAGAGGGATGGGACATAGACAAAAAGATTCCCAACTTTCTCGCTTTGAGTTGATAGGTCGTCGAGACAAATTTCGAGAAAACGTGTCGAAAAAAAAGGTCGAAAAACGTGAACTTTTTTGTTGTCACCCATTCATTGTTTGTCCCTACTCGGTATAGCTTAACATTAGAGGGATGGGACATAGACAAAAATCTTCCCAGGTATGCACTCATCAACTGTGCCAAATTTCATTGCAATCGGATAATTAGTTTCGGAATGCATACAGTTTTGTGGGTAAAACATACGTCGTGGGTGAAACAAATATCCCGCGTTACTTTCATCATTTTTTTCATAACGCGGGATATAGGAGACTCCATCATTCTGATTGTTCCCATAGGAGACTCCATCATTCTAATTATTCCCATAGGAGACTCCATCATTCTAGTTGTTCCCATAGGAGACTCCATCATTCTAATTGTTCCCATAGGAGACTCCATCATTCTAATTGTTCCTGAAATGAAAACTTGTTTTAATCTGTTTCAGCCGGAAATAAGAAGCCACTCGGCTTCCTCCCAAGTCCCAAAATCTCAAAAGAAATCAAAAAGACGGTCCCGCGATGACAGTGATTCATACCACAGTGATCCGGGCAGGAGCCGATGCGCCACAACATCTTTTATAAATTAGACTGACATTGTGATCAAGCCAATATTATACTGCGTGCAGGACCGTAGACGGAAAATCAGAGCCGGGGGGGGGGAAATTAATTCCATCATTCTTATTCTAAAATCACCGTATGAACAAGGAGAGTGGGGTAAGATGGGGTACCCTTTGTGCAAACGATATGACTGGCGCTACCTATGATCTGATGCATGAAAAAAATTCTCTCTATGAAATAATTCATAAACAAAACAAACCCACGTGCTTCAGTTATGTGCAGACAGCAGCAGGTGAACTTTTGTGTTTTTCATTAAAATCAAATCGATTTTTGAACGATCTANTAAAATCAGTGTCCAACAAATAATTCGATTATCAGATGTTAATGTTTACGAATTATACCAATATATATGATTGCTGTACAAGCTGAAAGGTCGCACTGTATTTTAAAATCAGTGTCCTGCAATAGCCATTGTCCCATATATTAGCCCATTATCGATAAACTTCTGATTTTGTGTGTTTAAAAAATTTTGAAAACTTTCAAGATGATTTATTTAATATTCGGAAAAAAAATGAAAAAATTCATTATGATAATTTTCTCACCGCGCCTCTTAAGAAATCCCGGGCCTGGGAGTATTCGCTCCATTTCCCCCCTTCTCGTCGTGCCTGTCTATCGGTACATCACCGAGACCACCTGAATATCTTTAGAACGGCTTTATGTAGAGTTTTGAAATTTTGCATGGTATTATATCCCAAATTAAATCACCTGATGGTGCGACCAATTTTTCGGGGGCGGGTCTCATGTGGCTCCAAGGGGGTCCAACTTTTGTCTTTTAAATACGAACCCCCATTTTGTGATAAATTTGAAGTTGAAAAAAAGGTATTGTTTTTTTCATCTACTTAAATAGAGTAGAGTAAAACTGGTACTTGGGAAATTGGAACAGAAGAGAGAGAGAGAGAGAAAGAAAAAGATAGAGGGAGAGGGAGTATCAAAGTATCAAGAGAACATCATTGAGCGTTCACAACTGAAAAAGAAAACATGCCGGAAATTGTCAATGGTCTTGTCTGGATTTCCAAATCGAAATCCAGGTAGTGGTGCCATGGAAGTTTAGTACTTTTGCCAGGTGAAAAATGGCAGTTGTATGGTATTTTGCAATAATTATAATGTGATGTGGTGTATATCATTAA
>CM022881.1:2382605-2411510 GCA_012654025.1 Pachypsylla venusta
ATTTTTTTTTTTTTTTTTAAGAAGTGAGATAAAAAAGTGATGTGTCACATTGGCAGTGTTATCTCTCTCCTGTCGCTCGCAAATGATTGCACACAATCTGCATTCACTATTTGTTCTGTCAGAAAATTTAATATTTGTTCTGATAATGCATTTTTTACTTTCCTTATCCTATAAAAAGGAAAGTATTGTAATCGGCTGAACTTTTCGAAACAGCTTTTTCAATTCCAAAACAAGTTTTCAGTTCCCCAGATCCCGAAATTCGAACCATTGCATGGTTCGTGTGACTGTCTGCGAACAAATAGGTATGTTAAGGTATGTTAACTATGCTACTAATAACAAATCAGTGATATTTTTTATTTTTACTTTATCTTCCATATACGAATTATAGGTAAGTAAAGTATTGAATTGCCGAAAAATTTCGATGTCGTTTTTTTTTTTTTTTTTTTTTTTTTTTTTTTTTTTTTTTTTTTTTTGCTCTTCTGGACGAATTATGACGAACCACATTCCAAAAAAATGGGCCTAGAATTAATGTGTGTCCGTCCATCCGTCCGAATAATCGTGTTCGCGCATCTACAGACTTTATTATTTGTCCAATTTTTGGTACCAATATTTCTTGAGGCCATAATTCGACCAAAATCTTAGCATTGCAGATAGCAACTTCTGAAGTCCATTCATGGATCAAAAGGGGTTATTTTGGGTTGACCCGCTAGAACCCAAACGGCAAGCTAAAATATACACTCTATGTAACATGTCATTGTCATATTTTAGAAATAATGGGGTTATCTTCATCTGAGGGGCCCTTTAGGGCACCAAACCTGAAATTCGGGTCAGCTCTCTAAACATGGCAATATCAATCCAATTTTGGTAAAATTTGAAACATACACAATTTGTTACAAAATAGCAAAAACTTTGGGATTCATTGAACTATTTACTTCTGGGGTTATCTTCATCTGAGGGGCCCTTTAGGGCACCAATCTGAAATTCGGATCACCTCTCTAAAACAATTTTCACTTTAATTTTGTTGAAATTTAAAACATACACTCTTTGTAATAAATTATCAACAAATTTTGGGACTCATAGGGGTATCTTCATTTGGTCACCTGACAATTTTGAGGAAATTTAATACAGTGAAGCATATTAATTATCGACAAATATTTGGTCTCATGAAGTTTCACCTCAGGGCCCTTAAAATATTTTCACTAGAGACCTGTGACAACAACCGAAGGCTGCCAACAAATTTTGTCGCTTTTTAGAGGGTTTCACGAATCCTGCTTAAAAAGTAAACGGTAAGAACTACAGCTTAAATCTTTGATGCCTATTTATGAAAAATATATACCTACGTTGAATACAAAGTTGACATTTTTAGTTGAAATCGAATCTACAATCTACCGCTATTATTATAGGTTTCTGGCGGTTTTCAAATTGTGCGTAATAGGCGCGTATAAAAAATTAGGTTGACCGTTGTCGATTTTTCTGCCCTTTGGTCAATTTCATGCATCCTACTTGAAAAGGGATCCACACGCGTCAGAGATTTGAAATTTGGTATGTAGGTTAAGTACATATTACATCGAACACGACCAATTCTGCCATTCAACAACAGACACACACAAGTACCCATACCTGAAACTCAATATTTGGGCTTTGGGGACCATTGAAAACTCAAAATTGATAATTTCAGCCCAATACTTTCTTCTTTTTATAGATAAGGAAAGTCGTGTGATGTTCACACCAGATTTGCTTTTCTTTCACTTGGAGGAAGTGGAAACACGTGTTGGTAGAAAAGATTCTTTTTCTATCATAACACATTTCCACGAGTAATAAAATATATTTTTATTGTGGTTTATTTTTTTCCATAAATAAATTTTGCTGCTCTGATATTAGAACTTACTCAATTAAATGATCACCATTGATTTTAAATCCTGATAGTGTTTCAATATACCTAGTTCTGGGTTCTGTTTATACATTTGTGTAGGTATAGCCTTAAATTGAAGACCGTGCGCGGATATAGTCGTCTTGTTTTGACGGGGCGCAATCGCACAAAATACCTAATAGAAAATTTGGAGGGGAGGGGGAGGGACTCGTAATCTAGGGATCAGGGGTTCGAGTCCTGGGCAGTACTTTTTAATGCAATATTATTTATCGAGGTACGATACCTAATTTGTTAAAATCTGATGCAGGAGCTTACCACAAATGTACCACAAATGGATGATAAGCGATTTTTAACGTGATGACGAAAAAAAGTGCCATGACGAATGACAGAATTTTTGACGATTTTTTATTTACGTATTTCTATTTAGTCTCAGGATTGGGAATTATTTGGGGTCCCGTCCCCCCCTCTCAATGGCAGTAGCGGCTCGTCAATATTTTGAGGGGCTACATTATATTAGATGTGAAATTGATTTTTCATGTTTTCTCGCTCTTTCACCCAAATGTTTAAGGTCATTATAACTTATAACCCATAGATGTCCACACTTTTTCCGTAACATCATAGAAAAACAAAACGCAAGGAAAACAGAAGAGTTCATTTTTTTCTTCGCACCCCTCCAGGCATTTAAATTTAATATACGAATGCAATTGCAAATGTCTTATATAAATTTTATTTTTAACAGTATTGTTCACACAGTTCTGTGTTATGTTAAGATGTGGGGTAGACCGCCCAACACTTTTCACTATTAATTTTTCTTCATAACTTAAACTTTTGAACCCCTGAAGGCTGTTCATGTACACAAATAACAATTATAGGATTTTTAGGTAAAAAAATAGGTAGGTACCTAAATATAAACTTATATTTACCTATCTGGGGACTGAGCAACAAATAATTGTTTCAATAGTCAGCGTATATGGCACGTTGAATACGCCAGTTCCGGTTAGATCACTGAAGTTGGCTATTTTTCCGGCCAAACCCAGGCTGGATAAGGTCAATGAGGGTGGCTGGTTTACAAGGTTTCATCGAATGGATGGTAAAACCCCCGTCTTGAATGACCAATAGATGTTAAAGAGACGTTAAGCCAAATTAAAAAAATAAAATAATATTTAAATAAATGTGTCTCAGCTTAATTTAATTCTAGGAAACACTAAACACTGTCTCTAAATTTATATTTATAAACATATAAACCGTAAGAAAAGTTTTATTTACCTTTCATTTATTTAGCACTAGCAGTTTTACCCGTGCTTCGCTACGGTCTATGATATTGTAAGCTCAAGTATCGATGATACGTTTGTTGTAAGTTCTAGATGTGCAATAGAAGGATTTTTGATATTTTAACTGGGACGACAGTCGCGGAGCCAAAAGGTAAGTTTAAAAATAGAGATCACCTTTTCATCGAGCTTGGTACCTTTAAATTAAAGGTTACCGAAAAGGTGATGATGGAAGCGCCTTTTTCTCCCCGCGGCTGGCACTCCAGTTTCTTATTGCACATCCAGAATATAAAACGGACCTACATACCAAAAAACAGCCACCAGAAATTTAGCGGTACGGGGAAACAGTGATGAAAAGCTCAAAATATTTTATCGGAGAGCCTTTTTCCACCGCGGCTGGAACCTCAGTTTCTTATTGCACATGTAGAACATAAAGCGTACCTACGTACCAAATTTCAGCCACCAAAAATTTACCGGTAGGGAGAAAAAATGATTAAAAGTTGATAATATTTGATGGACGCGCCCTTTACACTTGCGGGTGGCGCCCCAGTAGAAATATTAAAAAATCCTTTCTTACTGTACATCTAGAACATAAAGCGAAACTACATACCAAATTTCAGCCACCGGAAATTTAACGGTATGGAGAAACAGTGATGAAAATGTAATAATATTTGATGGGCGCGCCCTTTACCTCTGCAGCTGGCGTCCCAGTTGGAATATTAAAAAATCCTTTCTTATTGCACATCTAGAACATAAGGCGTACTTATTTACAAAATTTCGGCCTCCGGAAATGTACCGGTACGGACAAACAGTGATAAAAAAAAGATTTTCATATGTAAACGCGCCCCTTTTTCCCCGGCAGCGGGCATCCCTTTTCGAATATTTAAAAATCCTTTCTTAGTGCACATCTACGACCTAAGTGCGACCTTCAGCCAAATTTCAGCCTCCTAGGACGTACCAGTGCGGAGAAATCGCGATGAATGTTAAGTGAGTGTGTTTCTCTTTTATATATATAGATAGATAGATTATACTTTACCTATAATAAAATATTTTATAAAACTACTCGTAATTTAAGATATTCGTTTATTTATGATGAATTTCAAATTTCAAAAGATTATTATTGTTTACTGCGCGATAAGATAAGAGATAACAAAATCAACTCTGTGAGGTTTTGAGGTTAGCTTTGTAAGAGCCTGTACACATGGAGCTACTGAAAAGAAACTGATCAGTGACGCAAATTACTAAGTTATCAAATGGGGCACTGCACACGGCGCTACTGGTTGAGGACTGATTGAAAACTCGCCGAAACTTGTTAGTAATCAGTCCCCTGCATGGCGACTAGCATGTCGGGTCGTCTAGTGATTTCAGTTTCTAGTTTCTCATCTGCACCTACAGCAACACTTGCATCATATGATGTGTAGGGAAGTCCTTCTCGTTTCCTCACAAAATTGTGAAGAACGCAAGATGCTTTGATAACTGCTGTCACGATCTCAGGGTCTCGGATACGGATGGGAACGTTCAAGACAGCAAACTTCTCGCACGCTATCCCAAAAGTGCATTCAATTGTTTTCCTTCCTCGGCTCAATCTATTAGTTGAATATTCTTTCCACATTATCTAATATTCTCGACGGGTAGGGTCTCATTAGATATCGCGTCATTGGGAATGCTTCATCAGCAACAAAATAATAGGGGAAGGGACAAGCACTTGCATCGTATTTTTGGGGCGAAGGAGGAGGAATTCCAAGAGAATGTATTTTGAGAATGTAATACATCATGGAATCATCATCGACTCTTCCGACATTTCGCGCTCAAAATCCATGACGACACTGAGCGAATTCGAGAGATTTTGATTGCTGATGAGTTGCCTCGTGTACAGTCAAGTTACCACTGAGTCCGTAACTAGTCAGTAACGCGAGTAACCAACTAATTTAGTTTCTTTTCAGTAGCTCCGCGTGAACAGGCCCTAAGAAAAAAAAAAAAAANAAAAAAAAAAAAAAAAAAATTGCTCCATATGACAGAGAAAGAAAGAAAAAAATCCCACGCAAAATTTTATTAGACCCAGTTGGAGACCACTGATTACATTTTGTGAAACATTTTGACACCCAATGGTTTTTGAGCAGGCTCATTTTTTAAGATTTTAGATGCTAATGACATATTCTATATTCGATATATGTTTACAGGTTTGGGAGGAAGAAGTGGGTACCTTCACTCATCTAATAGTTCAAATACATATACCTACAGCAGTATGGTGATAAGAAATTAAATTAATGGCTTTAATAAAGTCAAAATCTACGGTCGAGTACATTCGATACATACCATTGAAGAAAAGTAAAGCCAAGTTTCCCGTCATTTTGAAAAAATCAAATCGGAATACCAGATTATGCAATGTTTTCATAGGTGAGTTAGGAATACCAGATTATGTAATGTTTTCATAGGTGAGTTAGGATTAACAGATTATGTAATGTTTTCATAGGTGAGTTAGGATTAACAGATTATGCAATGTTTTCATAGGTGAGTTAGGAATACCAGATTATGTAATGTTTTCATAGGTGAGTTAGGATTAACAGATTATGTAATGTTTTCATAGGTGAGTTAGGATTAACAGATTATGCAATGTTTTCATAGGTGAGTTAGGAATACCAGATTATGTAATGTTTTCATAGGTGAGTTAGGATTAACAGATTATGTAATGTTTTCATAGGTGAGTTAGGATTAACAGATTATGCAATGTTTTCATAGGTGAGTTAGGAATACCAGATTATGTAATGTTTTCATAGGTGAGTTAGGATTAACAGATTATGTAATGTTTTCATAGGTGAGTTAGGATTAACAGATTATGCAATGTTTTCATAGGTGAGTTAGGATTATCAGATTATGCAATGATTTCATTGGTGAGTTAGGAATAACAGATTATGCAATGTTTTCATAGGTGAGTGAAGAATATGAGTTTATGTATTATATAAAGTTTTCATGGGTTAGTTAGGAATACCAGATTTCGAGTGCATAGTAAGTACTCGTTTCAATTATATGATTTGAGAAATGAGAAATTCATTTGTTTTATAAAAAAAACCGCCAGTTTTATATTTGATTGATCCCAAATAGTTTGATATTTTCGGAGCTAGCTGAGACCCCAAATATGGCATACATACAAAATTTCAAATCTCTAGCTCTTACCATTCTCCTTTTAGACAGCAATACTGAAAACCTCTAAAAAGCGGCAAAAATCGCCAAGGGTGTATTCGATTGCACCCAAAAGCTTCGGGGCACAATTAGAGCCCAGATGGGACCTATATACCAAATTTCATTCAAATCGGTCAACGCTAAGTTGCAAAAGTGCCCATCACGGCGGACGTCGCGCGTCGGCGGCGAACAAACGGAGTTTTTTTTATTCGATTTTTGGATTCTACGTACCTCTAAACGTACAGTATCAAAATCTGAGGGGGGGTAATTTTTTTTTTCCGTGACGATTCCAAAGGTTCATTATTGAAAATAATAAAGCAATATGGGAAATGGAAGAGGTAACTTTGTGCCCGAACACTCAATTTCTAATCAATACATGGCATTTCGTTCGATTTGATACATAATCCACAATACCTCTCAAACAGCCCTGCCGAATTTGATGCCCATTGGCAAGGCCGTACCCAGGGGGGGTTCATGGGGTCCGGACCCCCCACCCCCGAAATTTCATTATGATTTTTTATGCATGACTTATGTAATATTGTAAGGTGTAACTCATCATCACCACCAACAACAAAAACAACATCAACAAAAATAACAACGACAACAACCATCATCATCTTCATCATCATCAACAACAGGAACAACAACATCAACAAACACATCATCAACAACAATAACAATGACAACAACAACAGGAACAACAACATCACATCAACATCATCACTTTCCATGATCATCATTTTCAGGTGTTAGTCCTGGCTTGGCAGTCAATCCTTCGGACCCCGCCCCCCGAAAAAAATCTTGGGTACGGCCCTGCCCATTGGCCGTACCCAGGGGGGTCCAGACCCCCCCCCCGAAATTTCATTATTTTTTTATGCATGACTTATGTAATATTGGAAGTTGTAACTCATCATTGCCACCAACAACAAAAACAACAACAATAACATCATCATCATCAGCAACACGAACAACAACAATATCAACATCAACAACAGGAACAACAACATTACATCAACAGCAACATCATCAACAACAATAACAACGACGACGACGACAACAACAACAACAACAACGACATCATCATCATCATCATCATCATCATTAACTACAGGAACAACATCATCAACAACATCACTTTCCATGATCATCATTTTCAGTTGTTAGTCCTGGCTTGGCCGTCAATCCTTCGGACCCCTCCCGAAAAACAATCTTGTGTAAGGCCCTGCCCATTGGTATAGGAATTTGCAATGTTCCTGGACATGGTTTATTTGTTTTTGGGACTTATCTTGATTTCAGGAATCCTACTTGGACTCTCCATTGGAATACTTGTCCGATCAAAAGTGCAAGGCCTTATTAGATGCACAATATCGATTGTCCCCGAAGTACTTCCAACTACCTCGGCATTGGTGGACAGTGTAGGACCGAATATCTTGGAAGATCCTTATCGTATTATTCGTATTCAGAAAGGTCGATCAGTTCAACAAAGCAATGAGAGTTTATTATTTGTAGGCGTTATGACTGCGCAGAAATATTTGGCAACCAGAGCTACAAGTGTTTATGAAACATGGGCCCCGGACATTCCAGGTAAGACCGCAGATCCGACGTAAAGGGGAGAAATGTAGGGAATACCCCCAGACCCGGGATTTCCCAATAGGGGCCTATATAGTGAGAAAATTATTGTAATGAAATTTTCATTTTTTTTTTTTTTTTCAAAATCAGAAGTTTAGCGATAGTGAGCTAATATGGGACAATGTTTATTGCAAGACACTGATTTTAAAATATAGTGCGACCTTTCAGCTTGTACAGCAATCATAAATATTGGTATATTTCGTAAACATTAACATCTGATAATCGAATTATGTGTTGCCAAGAAGAAGCGTACACGCCTTTTCACATCAACTCCGTGAATTGCCTAGTTTTACTATTATTACTTCCCATACGGTGATTTTAGAATTAGAATAATAGAGGGGCCTGTAAATTTTTCCCCCGGCCATGTAAGACCGTTGTAAGACATAATATGAGCACGTGATTTTACTTGGCCTGCACTGCGGCAGCGCACGTGAATTTTCCCCGATCTATGTCCTGTCGGTTATTTAACGAAAACTTTTTTTGTTTCCGGCGCAATTTTGACATGTTGAAGCACACTGTTTTTTATTTCGAGCGCGCAATCATTATTTTTCAATTGTTCAATTTTTATGGGTTCGGCACGAGGTCCGAATAGGGACAAGTTTTTACGGGAGCGCCAGCACTATTATAACATTACAGAGGGTTTTCATTTCGTTTGTAATGTTCAATATAAGCGTCAAAAAGAACGTCCCCAAACCAGAGAGGTTTGGAAATGTTTTGATCCGCCATGCCTCGATGGTGAAATTGTTGTTTGTTTTGGTAAAAACTCGAAGTTTCTGAGGATAATCTAGAAACTCTAGCACCATTCGGAAAAAAACTTTCTCAAGGATTATATAAAATGGAACAAAAGTTTTTGGAAAAATTGTCTCGCGTAATAATGGTCCAAATTTTACATCGGGTTTCTCTCTGTGTTTCTTTTAAATAATCATTGAAATTATTTTGTAATAATTGAAATTTATTCCAATTTTATTATTATTTTTTACTCTGCCTATATTTTAATTATTAAAATGGAGTAATAAATGGTCTTCAAAAATAGGAGATCGAAAAACAACGCAATATAGATAGATTTAAATTTTTTGCGGTATCTCTCAGACTTCCACTGCGCCCCGTTTAACTGCCCATCTAACTTACCTACAAACTATGTTTCCTGTCAATACAGTCGGCGGCTCTGCTATCTTTTGACGTTGGCGCGTCTGCCGACACGTTTGATTGGTATATCTGGTGACTGGTCTACTATACTACAATGATATTGTTTTTCTTATAGCTATTATAGTTCCCAATGTTAGGTTGTTCGGTTAGGTTTTAAATGCAAGGAATTTTTTATTGATTACAGGACGAGTCGCATTTTTCAGTGCTGAAACATCCACTTTGCCCAGAAATCAACTTGATTTACCTCTCGTTAAACTGAAAGGCGTGGACGATAGCTATCCACCACAGAAAAAGTCATTTCTGATGTTACAATACATGTGGGAGAACTATGGAGACTCTTTCCAGTGGTTCATGAGGGCAGACGATGATGTGTATGTTAGAAGTGATAAATTAGCTGGTCTCCTCAGATCTGTTGATAGCTCTAAACCACAATTTATAGGACAAGCAGGTAAGTGACTTTACAGTTCTTTTTGGGTCCCAAAGCAAAAAAATTACCCCCTTGCCTTTCATGCCCATACAAATATTTTAAACAATTAGAAATAATTTTCTCCAATAATTTTCCAAAAGTTTAACCAATATTCACCATGGCCCAGAAAGTCAAACAGATTGAACAGGCGAACTTTTAGGATAAGTTCCGTCACTAGGCAAGGTCAAGTGGGGTAATTGTAATCGTTTTTCACATGCTCGAACAAAATAAATCTAACTCTTACTTACTCTATCGTTCATCAAAATCTGTCCAGTAGTTTTGGCTGTAGGTGCGTCAACATCAAAGAAGAAGCAGCAGCTGTCGATGAGAAAAAAAGTGTACTTTTCAGAAGCCTATATCTCCGATTTGACTGAATGTCAATTTGAAGTTTGCCCCATACGTGGGAAACAATCATTTTTATCCTGTGGTGTGAAAATATATTTTTATTTTAATTCATTACACATAGGTTCCGGTTAATAATGAAAAATTATGTCGACCAAGTAGCCCCCCCTACTGGTTTTCTTTTACCAATCTTCTACCAAAATTCTGAATCACGTTGTTGAAAATACTGTTGTCAATGGTTGAAATCTGCTCGATAATGTTGTTTTTAAGCTCTTGATTTGTTGTGGGATTATTTCCGTACACTTTTGATTTCATAAAACCCCACAAAAAGAAATCCAACGGTGTCAAATCGCATGATCTTGGTGCCAATTCACTCCTCCTCTACGAGAAATAATGTGATCTTCGAACTTTTCCTTCAAAAGATCCATTGTTTTATCATTTTCAAAAAATGTTTTAATAACAGAAACACGTTGTTCCTTCGTGTTACCGGAATGTATTAACTAACCGGAATGTATTTAGAATATACCTGCAGAAACCTCATATAAAAATTCCAGGTAGAAAAAAAAAGGCGCCAAAATCAAAATGATACCTCAATTTTGAACACCCTTTATATAAAAATCTCGTGTCGTGGTGTTTGTTACCATACTCCTCCAAAACGGCTTAACCGATTTTAATGAAATTTTGTATGTACATTCGGTAGGTCTGCAAATAATTTTTTAATCTATAATTTTATAGAATTGAGCTTCAAGTTTGTTGGGTAGGAGTAATATTGGTTTGAGTTCCAAAACAAAACAAAAAAAATGCGTGTTATAGTCGGAGTGGAGATTTAAAATATGGCCCTAATTCTCATCTCCGTTTTTTTCCCCACAGGTCGCGGTAATCAAGAAGAATTTGGACTGCTTAGTCTAGAATATGATGAGAATTTTTGTATGGGCGGTCCAGGAATCATTATGAGTCGCGCAACTTTGGCCAAAGTGGCTCCCCACATTAAATATTGTCTTAAAAATTTATACACAACACATGAAGATGTTGAACTTGGCAGATGTGTTCAGAAATTTGCTGGTATACCCTGCACCTGGTCATACGAGGTAAGGTTTTGACCAAATGCCCCATAAAACGCGGGGCCCAATTTGGTTTTCATATTATTATTATTATTTTTTTTTGCTTAACGTCTCTTTAACATCTATTGGTCATTCAAGACGGCGTTATTATCTTTCATTCGCTGGAAATTACAAACCAGCTACCCACATTGACATCTAACAGCTGATAAACTTTCCAATTATATCACAGATTGTATCACAAAAAAAAAATAATAATAATAATAATGTTTTTCTCATACGAATGCATTCAGGAGTTTAGTCAAACAACAAGAAGGTATGTCCATTCAGAGAAGGAAATAGAAGATTTTGACACGAAAGTAGAGATAAGATTTATTATTAATGACAGTCAGGCGGCAGTAAATGAGGAAAACTTTACTAAATTATGTAATATGCATCCAACATAACACTATTTCGAGAACTGCAATTTTCAGAAATACCAACAGAGACCTTGAATCTTATTCAAATTGATGGTAATTTAGTTTCAAAATGTATTTCATCATTTCGAAATGGCTCCGCTTCTGGCATAGATTGCTTATTTTCACAACTTCTAGAGGACTTGATATGTAAATCTTCAGGTGAAGCGCGAATCAAATTCCTGAAAAACATTACGAAACAATGATGATGTCTTGAAATACATATTTCAAGACATCATCATTGGTGCAAACTTATATGCCTTAAACAATAAAGATGGTGGTTTGCGTCCTATTGCCGTTGGATGTATTTTTCGTAGATTGAGTATCGTGTCTTCCGGTGCAGGACAAATGTAAAACATATTTGCAACCTTTTCGACCGGGTTTTGTAACACCATACGGATACGAGACAATCATCCATGCTTCACGAACGTTTAATAGTGGAACTAATAATGTATTTCTTAACCCATAAGCGCCCAGTGGTACCATATGGTACCAGCAAACCTATATACTGGAAATCCCTACAGTGTGTTACAGGATGTTAAAACTCTTTCATCAGACCCGGAAAAGATTGGTCTAAAAATGAACTCTACAAAATGTGAGCTGTTTTATCTCTCACCTACAATTGATAGAAAAGTAGAGGAAAAATTCAGAGAACTATTACGTGGGATTTGCACAGTACCTTCGAATGATCTTGTTCTTTTGCGAACTCCAATTTCTGAAGAAGGATACAAAAATTCATTACTGAGTAGATTTGAGAGTTTGATAATAATGTTTGAACGATTGAAAAAAAAAAGAATACCAAAACATACCGCTTATTTCTAATTAAAAAATTGCATTAATATTCCAAAATTATTGTACAACCTGAGAATCGTACCAACAAACTCAATGTCAGAAGTTTTGAAAGAAAAGGATTCTGCTATAAATGATATGCAATGGAAACAAGCCAGCCTTCCTATGAATCTTGAAGGAATTGTTGAAGGAATGTACTGTCTTTGATATAAGTCTTCCAACCTTTCTTGCATCGTTTAATGGAGTGAGGTGTATCGTCTCCAATCTTGAATATTCCCGTTGGCAATATATCACTACAGTGATGCCATTCAGACTTGGAATACTAAGTTTGAGGAAATGCCCAAAAATCTGCGTATTCAATTTTTGTGGAATGAAATATCACTGCAAAATAAAATTAAGAATGACAGAAAATTTGAAACCAGAATATATGTAGCAAGAATGAACGCAGTGAAAAAGAAAAATAATCAGGAGCTTCGTTACATGTGTTCCCATCGAATGTGCTGGATGACAACAGTTTGTGGGTGTGTATAGGATTGCGACTAGGCTGCAATTTGTGCAGACCTTTCCAATGTGTTTGCGGTGAAAATGTTGACGCCGCGGGGTTATTATCCTGTCCTGTGATAAAAGCTCCGGCCTCTATTTTAGTTATGCGGAAATGAACAATATCCTGAAGCGAGCAATAACAACTGCAGATATCCTGGACCGTGAGGAGGGAAGAGGCCAGATGGACATAGCTACATTATTTTCCCATGCAAATACTACCTCTGTAAGAGTTGTGCTTCGTAATATCCTGAATTCTAGTTGTGCTTCGTAATGTCCTGAATTCTAATCGTATGAATATCTAGTTTTCAATCAATTTTTCTCTGCATTACAACATATAGCACGGCCGAGTTTATTTAGTTGAAAATCTGTTTTCGCTTGTATAATTCACCTTGCTGTCGGAATATTATGACATTTTTTGGAAGGTGTTGCAAGCATTTTTGCCACTTTCGATTGTAAGAAAATGTATATCATTAGTTCCCCCCCCCCCTAAAATTTTGCCCTGAATCTGCTCCTCTATAAATAGTTGAAGAATATTCAAGATTGGATGGATGAATAGTCATAAATTTGAGCTAGCAATTGTCGGGGTTTGACTAAAATTATGAATAGACACGGCCGAGAATGTGCATATCATTTAAAAAGATCTGGTAAACCTGAGTCTGATTTGTATGTGTCTGGCTCTGTGGACAGTAGTGTCCACAGAATCAAGAATATTTTTTGTATGAGTGTTAACAAAGGGAATTGTTTCGGGAAGGTGAGTCGATCGATTAGCCGCGGAGTCGGTGCACTCTTTGAATGTAGTAAACCAATGTTGCTAGAGAGGATCTCTTTGAAGGCAGTATTCGTGAAATCCGCTAAAAAGCGGTAAAAACTCTCTGAAAGATTAGTTCGAATTTAACGGATTGTATCATGGGTACAGAGAGACAAACATACACATTACACACGGATGGACTAATGCCTAAAATTCGGGATTTGGCTCTGTGAAACTCAAAACGTGATTCGGCATTGAAAATTTCTGACTATCACTATACTTCCTTTATAAGATAAGGGAAGTAAAAATGTGCAAACAAAATATTTGCAATATTTTTTTTAATACCTATATAGATATTATCTAAAAAGAAGAAGGTTTTAATTTCCCCCGAACAAAATGAAGAGGCAATATCCTACAAATTTTTCATCCGTGAATTAAAAATGTTTAGCAAAAAATATTCAATTTCGTATTGGAGTTGAAGTTGAGTTTTTTAATATATTTTGTTCGTGCAAGTTCAATATTTCAAATCAAATAGCTTCCAGGAACGAATCAGATTCATAGAAATGAAAATTTCTGTAGGCTAGACAAACTTTTATCCACTTTTAGTGGGTGGGTTATTTTTTTAGCTAGTAAAATAATAAACCCTTGTGTTTTTTCTTCCAAAACTTTTTTTGGAAGAAAAACTTTGCAATGAATTATTATCCAAAACCTTCTATAACCTTACGCTAACTAGCACTCAGCTAAAAACGTCAGCGAAACAATAATTGAGGACTCAATCCACATATTCCGCAATCATATTTATGGCGCGTAAAGTAAAAAAATAACTTTTGAGCAGCTTGGAATTTTTGAACTTTCTTATCTCCAGAGCTTTGAAAAAACTCTAGGTTCTTTTCTTTGAAAGGTTCTTATTTTACTTTTCTGGTAATAGAAAACTAAAATAAGAACCAACATTACTTTCATTAGGAATGGAGGTAGAGGGGTCTAATGTTTGAAATAGCCTCACCCTACATAACTGTCCCCGATTTGAGCTTTGATGTAACAGTTCAACTTTAGTGTACAAAAAAAGTTTTTTCAGCTATTTTAATCATCAAAAGTCTATATTTTCATTTTCATCAATGTCATAAGCTGATAAAGTCAACATCATTTATTTTCTGAAAGTTATTATTAAGCTGTTTAGAAAACGGTCGCTTTCGGGTAGAAATTCTGAAGCAAGGTGGTGATTTAGGACAAATAGGTATACCTAAATAACCTGAATAAGGAAGCATTTTATCAACAACAACAAAAAAAAAAGAGCTAAACATTAACCTATTCATTACTTTCACAACATGGTCAGGAGAATATGAGAAAATTTGCTTTTACGGATCTTGATAGATATAGCTTCTTAGAATGTCAAGAAATAACAGAATAATAAGNAGGTTTTAATTTCCCCCGAACAAAATGAAGAGGCAATATCCTACAAATTTTTCATCCGTGAATTAAAAATGTTTAGCAAAAAATATTCAATTTCGTATTGGAGTTGAAGTTGAGTTTTTTAATATATTTTGTTCGTGCAAGTTCAATATTTCAAATCAAATAGCTTCCAGGAACGAATCAGATTCATAGAAATGAAAATTTCTGTAGGCTAGACAAACTTTTATCCACTTTTAGTGGGTGGGTTATTTTTTTAGCTAGTAAAATAATAAACCCTTGTGTTTTTCTTCCAAAACTTTTTTTGGAAGAAAAACTTTGCAATGAATTATTATCCAAAACCTTCTATAACCTTACGCTAACTAGCACTCAGCTAAAAACGTCAGCGAAACAATAATTGAGGACTCAATCCACATATTCCGCAATCATATTTATGGCGCGTAAAGTAAAAAAATAACTTTTGAGCATCTTGGAATTTTTGAACTTTCTTATCTCCAGAGCTTTGAAAAAACTCTAGGTTCTTTTCTTTGAAAGGTTCTTATTTTACTTTTCTGGTAATAGAAAACTAAAATAAGAACCAACATTACTTTCATTATGAATGGAGGTAGAGGGGTCTAATGAATTAGCCTCACCCTACAGAACTGTCCCCGATATGAGCTTTGATGTAACAGTTCAACTTTAGTGTACAAAAAAAGTTTTTTCAGCTATTTTAATCATCAAAAGTCTATATTTTCATTTTTATCAATGTCATAAGCTCATAAAGTCATTTATTTTCTGAAAGTTATTATTAAGCTGTTTAGAAAACGGTCGTTTTCGGGTAGAAATTCTAAAGCAAGGTGGTGATTTAGGACAAATAGGTATACCTAAATAACCTGAATAAGGAAGCATTTTATCAACAAAAAAAAAAAGAGCTAAACATTAACCTATTCATTACTTTCACAACATGGTCAGGAGAATATGAGAAAATTTGCTTTTACGGATCTAGATACATATAGCTTCTTAGAATGTCAAGAAATAACAGAATAATAAGTCTGCATGTAATTACGAATTTAACACAGACAGGACTTATTGATGGTACCAGAGATACTGGCCTATTTTCAAATTCAACCCATTCAATCTCGTACAGTATCGTACAGAGTTGTTATAAATCTTTTCACCTGTAGAACTGCAATCAAGAGAAGTCACTCTTCTGCCTCCACACTCGTCCCATCTAATCTATTCTCAAAACAGAGTTGTTATAAATCTTTTCATCTGTAGAACTGCAATCAAGAGAAATCACTCTTCTGCCTCCACACTCGTCCCATCTAATCTATTCTCAAAACAGAGTTGTTATAAATCTTTTCACCTGTAGAACTGCAATCAAGAGAAATCACTCTTCTGCCTCCACACTCGTCCCATCTAACCTATTCTCAAAACAGAGTTGTTATAAATCTTTTCACCTGTGGAACTGCAATCGAGAGAAATCACTCTTCTGCCTCCACACTCGTCCTATCTAATCTATTCTCAAAACAGAGTTGTTATAAATCTTTTCACCTGTAGAACTGCAATCGAGAGAAATCACTCTTCTGCCTCCACACTCGTCCTATCTAATCTATTCTCAAAACAGAGTTGTTATAAATCTTTTTATTTCAGAGTGAGTCCACAAACTAAAGTTACATTTTATTTCATAATTGTGCTGTTCATGTCAATGTCGGAATGAGAATATTGACCGACTCGAAAATCTTATAAGTCCTAGAAATTTCAATTCATTTCCGGCCCGATGTCACAACTTTAGCAAAGCGCTCTCTTCACACCGACATTACCTACGTAGGTACTTAAGTGAACTTATCTACTGAACAATTTTCAAAAAAAAAAAAAAAAAAAAANAAAATTTAAAAAAAAAAAAAAAAAAAAAATGAAAAAAGAAGAGAAAAATGTAGGTTGGTAGTATGTACATTCAAAGTTTGTACCTACCAAAGGATTTCTCGGAAAAATTATCAATTATTTATTCATGACGTTTCCTTTTCAGATGCAAACCATTTTATATCACAACTCCAGTGGCAAAGAATCTTTCACAGGAAATCTTAAAGTCAAAGAAGTGCATCGAGCTATGACATTGCATCCTGTGAAGAAATATCTTCATATGTATAGAATTCACAACTATATGCAAGTAAGTCTTTATTATACTGGGTGACGTATAAAAACTAAACTAGCTTGCAATTTACCGCGAAAAAATGCATCGAGCTATAACATCCTGTGAAGAAATACTACCCAAAAAAGAAGAAATACAACCCAAAAAATATTTTGATCATTTTCCTCCTGGAAGTTAAAAATAAGCCGTTTATAAAACTGCAATTTTCGGGTGGAAAGTCCGAAGGAAGAAGAATATTCAGGACAAACAGTGATAACTATCGTAAATTAGGAAAAAAAAAATTCTCAGTATGGCCCAGAGGAATGAGAACATGTCAATGCAATTAAATAGGAAATAACACTAGTTTTAGATGCGAGTTATTTCCTACGCAGTTATATTGGAATTTTCTCATTCCTCTGGCGTTGAAATTTACTCATTCCTCTGGCCCCGCTGTGAAAGTATTGAAACGGTGAATGTTTTTCTTTTTTCGCTGAAAGGTTTCCTTATTTAGGTTAGTTATTACTGTTTGCCATATAACCACCTTACTTCAGACTATCTATCCGAAAATTGCCGTTTTCTAAACGGCCCAGAGAAAAATAAGATTTGTCATAGTCCTCTTATAAGTCTGATCAAAATGAAAACTTTTGATGGTTTACCTTTTTGTTCGTATTTTTAACACAATAATACAACTTTCACATCAAAGCTTAAAATAAACACCGTTATACAGGGTGTAACAAAAATATTTATACCTCCAAAGGTCTACCCCTGATTATTTTTTTGAAGAAGAAAAAAACGAATAGAAAAGTTTTTACTTATTTTATTTTCATTTGAACAAAAAATATTTCTATCATTACATTTAAATTTCTTGATAAATCGACCAATTTTGTCAATAGAAGTCGCGTCTGGTAGTCGCATCGCGGATATAGGGAAGGGCCCGGGGGGAACGTGCCCCCCCCCAGTTTTTTAAGCGGGCGTTTTTTCTCAAATTTCATTATACCTAATCACGTAAAAATTTAAAAAAATATCAAATGAATGGTGATTCGCTGTGTCTTTTATCCCATTCAGAGGGGGGGCACGGGCCTCTAAATAATTCCGAATCCTGAGAATATAATAGAAATACAACGTAAATAAAAAATTGTCAAAAATTCTATCAGTCTTTTTTACTTTTTGTCGTCATCGCGCTTATAAAATTGTCAAGATGGCAACACTGGGTGAAGCATCGTTATTGAGAGGGAGAGAAAAACTGCAATCGAAAGATCTCAAGGTCATCGTTCAACTAGGTGCTTTGATATTCCCTAGAATGCATGTTGCATGTTGTAGCCATGAAAGGTATTTGTGGTAAGCTCTACAGCTTTTAAAAATAAGGTATCGTACCTCGATAAACATTGCATTAAAAAGTACTGGCCAGGACTCGAAACCCCGGTCTCTAGGTTACGAGTCCCTCCCCCTCCCCCCTGCAAATTTTCTATTTAGGTATATTGTGCGATTGTGCCCCCCACCCACCACAAAAAAAAAAAAAAAAAAAAAAAAAGAGGGATATATTCGCGCATGAATCTGGATCTCATCATAAACATTCGATTGGCCATGGCTGTTTTCCTATCCCTAGAGCCTTTCAAAATCCAAAAATTCCAAGCCGTTCAAAATTTAAAGATACACTGTTCATTCTGGGACATGTTGTACATAAATAAATAAGAACAATGGAAGAATGAAAAAGAAAAAAAGTGTAGCACAGTTTCTTGCAGCTATGTTTATTGTCAACACGACGAAGACTGGTAAATGTTTCATGGAACAAGAGTTTGGTAGTTGAATTTCTTTATTTATTTTCAATTTTCTTTTTTTATGAATTTATTTTCTCTATTCATACAATACTTTTCCTTCTATCTTTGTCTCACCTCTCTGATTCCTATCGTGCCGTGTCTATTCATCTTTGTTTTGTAGTTATTTACCAAAGATTATTATACATCCATCCTTATATTTGTCAAATATAATATGATAGATATGATTTCTTTTTTTATGAATTTATTTTCTCTTTTCTCTATTCATGATACTTTTCCTTCTATCTTTGTCTCACTATCTTTGGCCACATTGGACAACCGGCCAGATGGTGTCTATTTCAAGTGAGCTGTACTGTTCAAAGTACCACTTTAAATATCGGAACATTAACGCCATGTTTCATCTTTTGGGAGAGTCCAATGTTTCGACTGCCAACCGGAAGAGGTATGACAAAATATTCTTTTTTTTTTTTTTTTTTTTTTTTTTTTTTTTTTTTTTTTTTTTTTTTTTNTTTTTTTACAGGGGCTTCGAATTCACGACATTCAACAGAAAATGATTTACAAACATCGGGACATGAACGCCATGTTACATCTTTTGGGACAGTCCAATGTTTCGACTGCCAATATTCACCTCACTCAAAATGTTCTACTGTTCAATCAAAAAATGGGTTCTACAAAATATTTGAGAGACTCCTACCTTTGGGGTAAGTATTACCTCTCTACACCTTTGCAGAATAAACAGCTGTTACAATGTAGTCGCCTTACCCCGGTCGTACTTTGAATATAAGTATTACCTCTCTACACCTTTGCAGAAGTAATCAGCTGTTACAATGTAGTCGTCTTACCCCGGTCGTACTTTGAATATAAGTATTACCTCTCTACACCTTTGCACCTACACCTACAGTCGTATTCAAAACTGCAAGCTCACACTTCTTCTTTAACTTTACCCATCCCAATTGTATTTGTGGTTGTCGCGGCCATCGCCAATTCCACTATACCACAACTTGTGTGCCTACTCCCTTTGGCGGGTCCGACTCAGGGGAGAACCGTAGTGTCCTCAAACAAGGGAAAAATTCCATGTTCAAAATATTTTTCCCGTTTGGGGAAGAAAAAAAATTTGCTCAAGCAATAAAGGCATGGCCGTAAAAACGTTTCCTAACCTGTCGAGGGGGGTTAAAATATGGTAATAAAGCTAACAAGTAAACATAAAAAGTTAAAAACAAAACAAAAGAGTAGTGGAAAAAATAAAAATATGGTTGGTGGGATTTTTCACGCGATGTGTCACGCCGCACGCGACAAAAATCCCACAACTATGGGACCCTACGGTTCTCCTCGGATTCATACCCCCCTTTGGCTATGACCCTTTCCTTGCACGATAACCCTAGCTTGATCCTCACAGTATCAATTCAAACTGCGTAGAAACAAGCTTTTCGCTGATGATCTCTCATCATTGGTTTGAAGCAGTGTTTTTTTAAAGGCTAGATGCCCTTCCTAACACCAATCCTTCTGTGCGAATTTACACGGTCTTACTACCGTCACCTAAAGAAGATGTCTTGCTCCCCTTTGGTGGCAATATTTACATCTACCTCTCTCCTTTCTAGACGTTATTGTGGGTCAACACAAATAAATTTGAATTTTGCAGGAAAACAGCCAAGTTTACTAAAAACTCCAATATCAAGAATTTCGTGGAACTTCATATCACGCTCTGTGTATTCCACCGGCAACATGAACCCAAGGAAGAGGTTAGAGAGTCACCTTAAGGAGGGCCTGGATGACGTCATCAGAGAGGTGAGTTTCAGTGAGGTCGGTTCTGTTGGATATTGGCCACCATTATTAACGTCAATTCTGCTTTCTATCTAATTGCCAGTCCATTACTTAGTTTTTACAATTTGTAACTCATTCAGAAAATATATTTTTCCTCTTTTCATTTTTTTCTGTAAATTAGTACCAGATTAAAACAGGTTCCACTTTTTCTATTGGTCATTCGCAGGGACGTAACCAGGAGGGCTGCCCCGGGCCCGAGGGCGCCAAAGCGGGTTACTTGGGGCGCCAAAAATAAAATATTGCTTTCTGACAGATCACGATCGCTGACGAACTCGACAAGTGACGTGCTCGGGCGATGATTAGCCACCAGGAAGTTTCCTTCTCCTCCGACGCCCCTTCTAGAATAATGTAGACAATAGACCATGGCGCCAAAATGTAGACGGGAGTAGCGCATTTTGGTGCCCTTTTATTTAAGTTTAAAAAAGTACCTACAGAATAAATTGCTTTTTGACATTATTGCACGAGGGCAGACGAACTGGGCGAGCGATGGGCCCGGTTGGAGGAGGATGAGTCTGTAGGAGGTTCCCTCCAACGCCACATATGCTACTGTAGCTAATAGTAAAGAAAAGCATCATTGCCGCCCGGAATAGGAACCGTTCATTTTGAGGAATCATTCTTACAGCTCAAGTTCTTTGAAGTGAACTGTTCTGCCATATAAGTTCATCTCTCTTCTTAAAGTTCACTTCACCCATCAGTCCCTTATTACTTCACTGAATTAGTTCACTTCACTCATCAATCCCTTATTACTTCACTGAATTGAACTGGTCTACGACACGAGGTAAATTATCATAACTAAAATATGTCAAACCGTTTTCTTATTTATTCACTAAAATCGGACTATTATTTTATTTTTAGTTAACTTACTTTACAGCACATTGCCGATTTTTTTTTTTTTTTTTTTTTAAATTTGGCTTAACGTCACTTCAACATCTATTGGTCATTCAAGACGGGGGTTTTACCCTCCATTCGCTGGAAACTTGCAAACCAGCTACCCACATTGACCTCACCCAGCCTGGGTTAGACCGGAAAAAAGAGCCAATGATACGTGGTGTTCCCAAGCGGTCACCCATTCAAGTACTGATCACGCCCGACGTTGCTTACCTTTAGTGATCTGACGGCAACTGGTGTATTCAACGTCGTATAATCATTGGCTACATGGCCGAATCTAATTAGCTCTATAAGCCAATCACAAACATAAAATAACAAACAACTCGGAGCATTTCTTAAAGCTTATATTTGATTTAACAAACAGATGTTCATACTCACACCTTTATATATATAGAAGGCAATGTTCTGAGAGGCTGATCAACGTAGAGCCGAAGCTATTACCTAATGCAACAGACTTGAAATTTGGCAGGAACCTTCGTTGCACAATGTAAGTGTGCTCTAAGAAAGGATTTTGCAAAATTTTAATTTTAAGGGGTAGAAGTCGCCAAAAGTAAACAATCCCCAAAAGAAATACATTGGAGGGAGAGAAATAGCATATTACATGTATATACATACATGCAACAGCGTACACGCCTACTTTCACACGCGGGAACGGCCATGCCTCTAAGGTGCCAATATATAGGCCGTAGCGAAGCGCGGGTGAAACAGGTAGTAATTATACCTACACAAATGAAAGAAAGCTCTAATCACTATAGGTACTTTAATATTAGCACTGACAATAGATAGAATACCTCTCCGTGTGAATGGATTACTCGGAGAGGTATTCCATTCCCAAAGAGTAGATCAATAGAATTGAATTAAAGAATTGATTAGAATGCGAGTAGAATGATTAGAAATGAATGACCTAACCTCCCAAAAGGACTCTCTTTATATACAGGGTGTCCCAAAAGTCCGAGACCACCTGAATATCTTTTAAACGGCTTTATGTGGAGTTTTGAAATTTTGCATGTCTATTATATACCAAATTAAACGATCTGATGGTGTGACTAATTTTTCAGGAGCGGGTCCCATGTGGCCCTCACAGGAGGTCCAACTTTTGTTTTTTAAATTCAAACTTTCATCAATCGAATTATAAATACTTTGCAAAAAAATTTACACGCCTAGCTTGTTTTGTTTCAAAATGGCGATTTCCAAGATATGACTTCCAAGAGTGTCTAAAACTAGGTGAATTATTTGCAATGGGATATTAAATGATTGCATAGAACACCAATGTCGAGGAACCCGTTTTTTAGACATAATTTGCCTAGTTTTAGACACTCTTGGAAGTCATATATTGGAAATTTCAAATGGCCGCCATTTTAAAACCAAACACGCGAGACGTGAAATTTTTTTTGCAAAGTACTTCTAATTCTATTTTTTTTCTGAAAATGTATCACAAGATGGGGGTTCGTATTTAAAAAACAAAAGTTGGACCCCCTGGGGGTCACATGTGACCCGCCCCTGAAAAATTGGTCACACCTTCAGATGGTTTAATTTGGGATATAATACCATGCAAAATTTCAAAACTTCACATAAGGCCGATTAAAAGATATTCAGGTGGTCTCGAACTTTTGGGACACCCTGTATTTGAGGGTGATCAGCTGTTTGTTATAGGTATCTTCCGATTAACAACTGCACTTAAATTCTCATCCAATTTTTTGGAGTGGAAAGAAGATTTTTTTCTCAAGAAAAAAATCTTCGTTCCAAGAAATCACTAAAGAAAATTTTTAACTTGCGCTATTTAAAGAAAACTTTACTGAAGTGATAATTTTACTTACTTCAAGAGAGAAAAAAAGTACCTATGTTATAGAACATTGAATGAACAATTTTTTTACAAAATTAGTGAGAAAAAAAGGGAGAATAGAAATAGATAAGAAGAAGAGAAGATAAAATAAAAATAAAAAGGAGAAGATAAATAATATAAAATAAAAAAGTTTTTCTTCATAGGTAGGTAGGTATACATAGAATCGCAAACAGATTTTTTTTTTTTTTTTCTAACATAAACTTGAGAACGAAACAATAATAAAATAAGAAATAAAAATATAAAAACAACAACAACAACAACGAGAAATACTTGAAAAGAAAAACATAAACAAAATAAAGAGACTTTAAATTTCAATCATTTCCTTCCGACCCCCCTATCCCCCCAAAACCCCTCACCCAGTTTCAAAAACTATTTTCTAATTTTCTAGTATAGAAATAATTTCGTCATCCTCAATATTTTGTCAGTTGAAATTAAAAAACTCTCTTCTGTTTCTGGTTAAAATTGTAGGCTCAGCTCCCTGATTTAACACAAATAATCCTTCCGGAATTAAATAATCTCACCTCTTGGATTGGTTCCAGTAGATCCCCATCTCTCAAGCCGACACCGAGCAGAAGCGGCAGTTTTGAGAGCATCGCAAAATCTACCTACTAAATTTATACACTCCGAAGACGGTGGTGGACTAGGAGAGTCCCACGGAAAATAGACCAAGCCAAGTATTGCTGCCTTCTGAGCATTTTTGCCTTCTGAGCATTATTCTGACAGCGGTCAGGTCCTGCGAACAATACCCTGTCAGTGTTAGAAACGATATCTTCGGATTGACAAGAACACATGTTCTTGGTTTATTAGAGGACTGATCATAAACAATCTGCGTTTTAATGGTTCCTAGCACTGATACTTTCCTCCCGGTTATTCCAGGTTTCTTGGATCAGGGCCACTTATGCGAGAAAGAGCCTTAATAGGGCAGCCGCGTCTTCCCTGCTATACTGAAGATTTATTTACCCCTCTGCTTTCCGAATGACTTTCCTCTCAGCCGGTATTCTGACGCTTATCTTTTGGAGGCCAAGGCTAATTTTGTAGACCGCCTCTCTGAGAACCGTCAGGGAAATTTCAACTACATAGGCAGTGGCCTTGATGTCATTCTGACGAGAGAAATATCGTCAGTATTCAGCCTTGGGTTTTGGATTTTCATAAGAGAAATTATTCTCTCAGGATCATCCTCCTCCAACATATTCCAGAATATGCCTTTCTCAATGTAGATGATGTCTCGTGCAAACCCAGCCCTCACGGCAACACTCAGTTTCATCCACTGACGAGAGTGGTCGTCATCACAATGATATATGATAGTGATGATGATAGCTCCCTGCTTGTCATGGACCCTTGAAAAGGTTGATGTCGACCCCTCGGTGATTTTGAAAATCTTCCGAGTTAAATACGATTTTATCTCCTCCAAATTGATATCACTGAGGCGCACCTCAGGATTGCCGTTTGGTGCGATGGCCATTTTGTGACAGGTCACCGCCTGACATTATGTGGCCGCATCACTTCGGGAAGCTGGCTAAATAAAAGCCTCGTTCCAGGCGCCGACCTACTCTTAGGATTTGCCTCCTTTCTGTCGGGGAACCCCTTTCCGACCTCTGTTGTTTGTTGCCTGGGGTTCCAGGATTCTATGGATGGGGCTTAACGCCTTCTCTGGGTCCATTCTTGGGTGGGATGGGATCCCCCTTCCAGTGCCCTTTTTACTGAAAGTTTTCGCCACTGCGCACCTGAAAGTCTTTGCTTGTCAAGGTGCATACGGTTAAGTATAGATACTACGTGACTCAGGTCATCAGGGCCGGCATTATTGCCCGCCGCTGAATCCCCCTCCTCCCCTTCCTGCATCGGTGTCGACATATCTATCTACATGCACTGTAGCAGGCATTGTGTGAATAGCTGATGGTGTTGATGGTGCTGTTGCCGGTTCTACAGATGGGACCATACTGTCATTCTCCATAATAATTAAATGGTTTTTATATTCTAAAATGTTTATTTAAATCCAGTGTACCAGACAACGGCCCCAGACGAATCCCCTTCTGAGCCTTGTCCGGAGCCACAGGCACGACTCAGAGCAGTGAGTCATAGTGGCCGTTGACCCGACACTTGTCCATTATATTCAGTGGGGACTGCGGGGAACTAACTAACATTACATATATTTTTTTCTGAATTCACAGGTTATGGAAAATTTGAATAAATTTTCTCGGGAGCGTGGCAGAGTGATTGAATTCAAAGAAATCCTTTACGGCTACTATAGGGAAAATCCTTTATTTGGTACAGATTATATTCTGGATCTTTTGTTAGTTTATAAAAAATACAGAGGAAGAAAAATGACAGTTCCTGTTCGTAAACACACTTATCTTCAGCAGCAGTTTACTAGTAAGTCAGTGTTTCTCTTACAATCTACCGTTCATTTCAATTTTATAGATTCTTGTTTTTATTAAAATGGTAGAAACAGATTAATATGAGATTGCCACAAAGATTATGATGGCCTTTTGCTGGAACTATGATATATACTTTCCAGGTCGTCCCGGTATTTAAAACCGGCCTCACGATTCGGTGGAATGTTGGCTCTAGTCATGCTGGGGCAATCTTTCACCAACCAGCCTCAGTAGCTCAGTTGGTTGAGAGGTGGATTCTTAACCAGGAGGCTGTAGGTTTGAATCCAACTCCATCTCCCCTCTTCGACACAAGATTGGAAATAGAATCTTTAGAAGAGGGCGCCTATTAAAAAAAAAAATAGGTATACATATGTATATAGTAGTACCCCTAAATGTCAAACCTACTATCATTTATTATGCACACCAGCATCGTTATCGAGGAACGATATCATTCCACAATAATGACAATGTATGCTTCGGTTTTCCGTGGCATTTACTTTTTTTTTTTTTTTTTTTTTTTTTAATTTTGTAGGTTTAGAAATCAAAGAGTTCAACAGCGACATTTCGTCCCAAAATGGTTCCGGGGAAGAATATCAAATGATTAGCCTTGAGGAGAAACTAGCAAACGATCATTTAATTTATGACGAAGATATTCTGATTAATGACCAGAGAAAGTCGAAACATAAGGACACACTTCTTGTTAACTTCATACTGGGTAAGTGATCAACACATTAGCTGAGACACCTCAGTATGGAGATTTTGTGCCGATATTTGGCGGTTCGCGCCCACAATATTGAAAGATTTCTGAAATCAGAATTGACATTCATTTTCACAGTCTCCTTTGCATACGGAGAACCCGATAGAACCGAAATAGGTATTTTTCGGATTTGAAGGGTACCTATGGTATTAAAATTTTTTATCAAATGTCTGAAAATACTTAAAAGATAATACTACGTAGTCCATTCAAAAAATACGCGGACTGAATTCATAAAAAAAAATCTACTTTATTTGGTAGTTCCACGTCTGGGTCTCCTTCAAAGTACTCTCCTTGCCAACGCACACACTTATCCCAACGGTGTTTCCACTTATTGAAACAGTCCTGGTACGCTTCTTTTGTGATGGCTTACAGCTCCTTCGTCGCATTTGCCTTGATCTCCGAAATCGTCTCAAACCTTCATCCTTTGAGGGTTTTTTCAGTTTTGGGAATAGGAAAAAGTCCGGGAGAAAGGTCCTGAGTATGGGAGATGGGGAAGAACTACCAAGTGGTACTTTTTTCGAATTTTTGAAGTACCACCACTCTGGGGGGGGGGTATATAAAGGAAAACAAAAAAAAATCAGTAAAATATGAGACCATAATTCCACAAAGAATCTGAAGTTAAAAAATCATCATGCAAAGGTACCACCTACCTGATAAGATGGAAAACAGAGTGGCAGAGTGAGTAGAAAGGTATGGGTTTGAACCCACTTCCTCCTGTTCTGATGAGATTACGTACACCTACTCTTATCAGAAACAATTACTTCAATATCAGGCTGAATGGTACTAATTTTTACGCGAATGTCATGAGACACATCTAATTTACTCCTATACTTGTTTTTCAAGTACAACATTTGAGAAAATCCAGATTTGCACATATATGTGGTAACAAAGGGTTATAGGGCTTTCTTGTGGAGACTTGGATATTTGATCTTTTTGATTTTCATCCAAAAATCAACTAAAATACTACTACTGTTGAACATATCTTTCACGGTGCTGTCACTTGTCAGATCAAAATACGATTCTTTATATCTTCGTCAGCAACGCCTCCATATGAGTTTTCTGCAATCGCATGTCTAATTCACTCGTATTAGGTGGGATTTTTTTTTTTTTTTTTTTTTTTTTTTTTTTTTTTTACATAATGGTCTACATTTATTTTATGATATTTTGTGTACAACTGAAAATGGCTTCGTGTACCACCTGAAATGGGCCCGATTACCACCGGTGGTACGAGTACCACCCTTAGAGAACCCATGAATGAGCGTTCACTTCCTAATGTGCAGACCAGGCTACACAACCATACTCTAAGAGGGAAAGAATCAGAGCTTTGAAGAGTAAACCAAAGGCTTCTGAATTTGATATAATATATCTTATATTTGGGCACTTTTAGTGGTTTTCTTTTCCGTTGATGGCAAAGTGACGCATGAAGAATATAGGTAAATAATTAGCTGTTTGTCCGTGCTTCGCTACGGTTACGAAATTCAACAACAATTTCGAGATCGCGGAATTAAATCTCCTCAATTTTAGATTTTTGGTGGAACCGATCCCCCAGAGTGAGCACCGCTCATGGTTAGAAAATTCAATATTTTATTCAAGGATATGACTTTTTCTACTTCGGAACACCTTTGTATCAAATTTTAGCTTTCTCGCTCATCCCGAATCGATACTTCTCAATTCCAATTTTTTGGTGGTGAAAACCGTCCATAAATCGGATAGAAACCGGAAATTTTCAAATTTATATTTTTTATATATACTATTTTGGGGGGGTCTCTTCTCGGTCATTTTTCGTTATCTCTTTTAGTTTGCCCAGAAACAAATTGACCCGTTAAATAGCGGCATTTTTGCAAAAAGACCCGTTAAATAGCGACATTTTTGGCGGTAACTTGCTCCCACTCGAACTTTATTTTTTTTCCTTTCTTATTACGCACCTACATACTAAAAGGGACCTTTTTGCAAAGTTTCAAGTCTCTACGTTTAGCCATCGTGGAGCTACGTTGATTATCAGTCAGTATACCAACTGGGCTTTGCGTTTTATAAGTAACTACGGTTACGAAATTCAACAAGAAATTCAAGATTGCGACATTAAAGCTTACCAAGTTTGAATTTTTATATACCTGACCCCCAAAGTGAGCAAGGCCCCTTTTTTAGAAAATTCAATATTTTACTCAGGGACCTCAGGGTTATTACTTTTTGTACTGCAGAATACCTTTGTATTAAATTTCAGATTGAATGGATATTTTTTCCATGAATATTTGAATATGTATTTCAGACAATTTTATCAGAAGAAATGTAGGTAAATATTATTTTTGAGATTCGCGGAAATAATTGAATTTTATTTTTATAAGGAGCGGCTCATGACCGTTGATTTAGAGGCAACAATGACCAATTCAATCTTATGGGTTGCTCCTAACGCTCAGTAGGGTGAACTTCCAAACCCAAGC
>CM022881.1:2414708-2427952 GCA_012654025.1 Pachypsylla venusta
GATGCTGGCTACGCCCTTGTCTGGGTTACCACAGTCTGATGTTAATAAAGCTTCAACGGTATATCACGTTTTCCCTTAACTTCTGTATTTGTAGAGAAATTTCTATTTTAATGTAACAAAATTATGAAAAAATATGCTACATATTTAGAATTTTTTAAAAAATTAAAAAAAAAAAAAAAAAAAATTGTAATATCTTCAGGTAAGAAAAGGAAAATTATACTTGAAATCTAATGAAATAATGAATGTAAAAAAAAAAAAAATTAAATAAAAACTTTTAAAAAAAATTTCTAAATATGAAGCATATTTTTTCCTGATTTTGTTACATTAAAATAGAAATTTCTCTACGAATACAGAAGTTAACGGAAAAAGTGATATACCGTTGTAATCTTATTAACATCAGGATGTTTTTTCCGTTTTTGTCCAAAACAATAATGTTGAGCGACCGTGGGAGAGTCCCGTTGCTTTTTTCGTAGGTATTTCACAACAATTTCAAAAAAAATCACGTTAGTTCAAAAACGAGGCACTAACTAAAAGTTTCTGGCCATGAAAGTAATTCTATCTGAACAGAATTCCATGTGTTCCAAAAATATCTTCAAATTTTCAAAAAAAGTATGTCCAAGAAAGTTATGGACATATTTGTGACGTCAGGCGTACACGAAAAGATGAAAAAAAAAAGAAGATGAAAACTCAAAAACAAATCTTTTATTAAAAAGTTGAAGGGAGCATTTTTGGTAGGTATTGGCATCTAGAATCAGCCCATTAATTATTGTCCTCGTTCACTGAGACACCCTGTACATATATAGATAGGTATGAATCATTTCTGAAAAACATCTTCAGATCGGCGAGGACTGTTGTATTGCATGTTGCACAGCTTTCATGTGTTCTAACAGTTCTTGTTCCACCTAAAGGATCCTTTGTCAATGCAGAACCAGTCTGTCTGAAATTGATTGCCTATAAGAACCCTCCCACGTGATCTAATCCGGTAGTTCCAAACTTTCTGCAAGTTATGACTTGTTAGTGAACATTTTAAACTCGTCAGAACCCTTTAGATGGCGCACTCTAGTCGCAAAGCCCACCAGCCCAACACCGCATGAAAATATCTTGTTGCATTTAAATGCAAATATAAATCCACGTTCGCTACAGAGTAGATGAAAAGACATTATTTATGACAGCTATCAAATGTACGTACCTACCTACTCTCAAAATGAAATGTAAATTTAATTATTAGATGGTAGGTACTCCAGTTAAATTTTTGAGTTGCTGTAGATAATATAGGTATGTACTTACTTGGGGTGACTCAGGGAGAAATCTTTTTGTCGACTCACCGACGAAGTAGAACCAAAAGGTGTCCCAAAAATCATGTAAACCTTTTAACCACGTACACTAGTCACCAAATGAAGGCCAGCTTGCTTAATAAACAAGGAGAACCTGAAAGAGTTTAGGCTATCACTCCTTGTTATCTCTTATAGATAAGGCTATCACTCCTTGTTATCTCTTATAGTTAAGACTATCACTCCTTGTTATCTCTTATAGTTAAGGCTATCAATCCTTGTTATCTTTCATAGTTAAGGCTATCACTCCTTGTTATCTCTTATAGATAAGGCTATCACTCCTTGTTATCTCTTATAGTTAAGGCTATCACTTCTTGTTATCTCTTATAGTTAAGGCTATCACTCCTTGTTACCTCTTATAGTTAAGGCTATCACTCCTTGTTATTTCTTATAGTTAAGGCTATCACTTCTTATTATCTCTTATAGTTAAGGCTATCACTTCTTGTTATCTCTTATAGTTAAGGCTATCAATCCTTGTTATCTCTTATAGTTAAGGCTATCACTCCTTGTTATCTCTTATAGTTAAGGCTATCACTCCTTGTTATCTCTTATAGTTAAGACTATCACTCCTTGTTATCTCTTATAGTTAAGGCTATCACTCCTTGTTATCTCTTATAGTTAAGTCTATCACTCCTTGTTATCTCTTATAGTTAAGACTATCACTCCTTGTTATCTCTTATAGTCAAGGCTATCACTCCTTGTTATCTTTTATAGTTAAGGCTATCACTCCTTGTTATCTCTTATACTTAAGGCTATCACTCCTTGTTATCTCTTATACTTAAGGCTATCACTCCTTGTTATCTCTTATAGTTAGGGCTATCACTCCTTGTTATCTCTTATACTTAAGGCTATCACTTCTTATTATCTCTTATAGTTAAGGCTATCACTTATTGTTATCTCTTATAGTTAAGGCTATCACTTCTTATCATCTCGTATATTTAATGCTATCACTCCTTGTTATCTCTTATAGTTAAGGCTATCACTCCTTGTTATCTCNTGTCGACTGGAAGTAGAACCAAAAGGTGTCCCAAAAATCATGTAAACCTTTTAACCACGTACACTAGTCACCAAATGAAGGCCAGCTTGCTTAATAAACAAGGAGGACCTGAAAGAGTTTACGCTATCACTCCTTGTTATCTCTTATAGATAAGGCTATCACTCCTTGTTATCTCTTATATTTAAGGCTATCACTCCTTGTTATCTCTTATAGTTAAGGCTATCACTTCTTATTATCTCTTATAGTTAATGCTATCACTCCTTGTTATCTCTTATAGTTAAGGCCATCACTCCTTGTTATCTCTTATAGTTAAGGCTATCACTCCTTGTTATCTCTTATAGTTAAGGCTATCACTCCTTGTTATCTCTTGTAGTTAAGGCTATCACTCCTTGTTATCTCTTATAGCTAAGGCTATCACTCCTTGTTATCTCTTATAGTTAAGGCTATCACTCCTTGTTATCGCTTATAGTTAAGGCTATCACTCCTTGTTATCTCTTATAGTTAAGGCTATCACTCCTTGTTATCTCTTATACTTAAGGCTATCACTTCTTATTATCTCTTATAGTTAAGGCTATCACTTATTGTTATCTCTTATATGCTATCACTCCTTGTTATCTCTTATAGTTAAGGCTATCACTCCTTGTTATCTCTTATAGTTAAGGCTATCACTCCTTGTTATCTCTTATAGTTAAGGCTATCACTTATTGTTATCTCTTATAGCTAAGGCTATCACTTCTTATTATCTCTTATAGTTAAGGCTATCACTCCTTGTTATCTCTTATAGTTAATGCTATCACTCCTTGTTATCTCTTATAGTTAAGGCTATCACTTATTGTTATCTCTTATAGTTAATGCTATCACTCCTTGTTATCTCTTATAGTTAAGGCTATCACTTATTGTTATCTCTTATAGTTGCGGTAAAAGTTTAATAATGACAATTATTTTTTCACCTCGTTCCATTAGCGCTTATTGTTTTCAAGTTTTGGGCATAAACGTAAAGAAAAAAATCTTCACCGCCCATTTGTAGACCCATGTTTATAGAGCAAAAGTGGCCTTTATTTCAGCCCTAGTATACGTGGTTGAAAGTGGAAAGGATTAGGTCACCCCGTAGGTATCTGGAAAATGGAATGAAACATAGTAAAGTAGTCGTTTTAATAGAATAAAGTTATTGCGTTTGAGATATTTGAAATACGAACAGGCTAAAAGCTTGAATAAAAGCTTTTCGATGCTGTGTTGCACACTCAAACTAGAGCGCTGTCGTAAAGATTATTTGTAACCACAATTCTGTCGCTTGATTTGATTTCATTGTCACCAGACCCCTAGCCAGGACAGGGTTTTAAAGGTTTAAACCCTCCCCGAAATTTTTGAAAATGTTTGATTTTTCCTATAATCCCTACATGGTAAAATTCCCTATAAATGACCCCCCCTCAAAAAAAAAAAAATCTTTTCAGCTTGAATAAAAGCTTTTTGATGCTGTGTTGCACACTCAAACTAGAGCGCTGTCAACCTCTTTATGAGTAAGAGCTGCCAAAATAATGGGTCCTACAATTCACCAATCAATAGAATGATGCGTGTGGCCAACGTTGCAGCCCGTGTAGCCCCTGACATGGACCTGTTTAACGACTCACTAGATCACCTAAAATCTATCTTTTTGGGAGCCATCTCAGATTGAACGATTCATCAGTTTTTCTTTCTTCTTCTTATTATTATTGCTATTATTATTTTTGTTGAAATTTAATTTGTTTGTTGTGTAACAATGTTTAAATATTTTCAACATTGTGGCACAACGGTTAGTATTATTATTATTTTTTTTTCACACCTTGTAAGGAGCTTAATTAATTTATTGACTACGTTTTTATTATATTTTATAGTATTAAGTTAGGGAATTGTAACTAATGGGTATCTCCCGTGAAATAAATAAATACATGACCTCCCCCCCCCCAAAAAATAAAAATAAAATCCTGGATACCTACGGGCCTGATTGTCACGATCGTCAACATACAAATCATACCTTTTAGTCCACCCATACTAGATTTTCACTTGAAAAAAATTAGGGACAAGATTGTAAACGTTCAAGTGATCTTTAAGAATGACTTTTTTCAACTTTGCTATTTTTTATTCAGAACTTTTTTTCCGTATCTCTCATTGTTTAAACAGTATGACTCAAGATTTTTTATTTTAAATTTGGCTTAACGTCTCTTTAACATCTAATGTTCAATGTAATTTTCACTATATTAATGAAAATAGTGAAAATTACATTGACCATTAATTTCTTGAGTAATATTGTTTAAACAATGAGAGATACGGAAAAAAGTTCGGAATAAAAAACGCACCTATTTTAAATTGCGTCCTTACATGCCAAAAACCATATACATTCTAGGACTCCAGAAAAAATAATGTCTAACCGTTTTTGATTTCTTTTCTTTCTTTTTTCATTTGGCGGGATTGTCAGGAAGATTTGAAATTTGGCAGCGATTTATCAGTAAATTTTAAAAAAGTAGGTATACAGGGTGAAGGTTAAGGATTCTTCTGTTAAATTTTACGCTGTGCTATTCTTTTATTGGCAGGATTATAAGGAAGATTTGAAACTTGGCAGCGATTTATCAGTGATTTTGAAAAAGTATAGGTACATGGTGCATGATTCTTCTGTTAAACTTACACTGTGCTATTCTTTTATTGGCAGGATTATCAGGAAGATTTGAAACTTGGCAGCGATTTATCAGTAATTTTGAAAAAGTATGCATGGTGAATGATTTTTCAGTAAAATTATACATTGTGCTATTCCCAAGCATCGGTGATAATGCTTTCAACAAGACAATTAGTGTAGTTAATGCTCTAAATAACAAATATGGGAAGCTCGGTGAGCCAAAGATCTATCTTATTCCAATTTTTGATACATTTTCAAGAGCTAAAGCCATGCAGATCGGTAAGTATTTCTTTTATACTGTTCTCATTATTTCTAGATTCAGGTTTGGAAAAACGATAGAAACCGATTGACGTGAGGTCACTGAAAATTAGACCCTGGCCGGAACTGCGATAGCATGTGCTCTAGGTGTTCCTGGTGCGTAATAAGCTTAGTACACAATTACACATCTGCGCTTTTAAAAGAAGTCAAGAGCAGCAATATAACCCCCCCCCTAAAAAAAATCTGCCAATGTGAGACCTGGGTTTATTATTTTTCTGGCAAAAAAAAGCGGTGCCCCCCAAAAAATTGAGGGGGGTTCTTGTGACGATTCAAATATAGGGCGTAATTAGAGCCTAAATTTGACATACCTACCAAATTTGAAGTCTCTGGCTCTTACCATTCTCTTTTTAGACAGGATTATTGAAAACCGCTTTAAAGCGGCAAAAACCGCCATCGGTATATTTGATTAAAACCAAAAGTTTCGGAGCTAGCTGAGACCCCAAATATTTTTACACTTTTATAGAAAATTGATTATACTCCAATTTAAATGCCCGTAACACAAAATCGGTTATTCCAAATAAAAAATGATATTATGTAAAAATTGTGGGAAATCAAATTTCACGTTCGGAACATACCCACTCTCAATATTTGCTCCTTCCTACGCATAGGTAGACGGAAATTATCGTAAAGTGGTCGTAGCCGCCGATTGGCCGCTATATGACCATTTGGTAATTTTATGACGCCTGACCTCAAAGTGATTAATTTTATATTGGGAGATTTAATTGTTAAGTAATTTTATCGTCCAAACAGAGGCTCTGGGTTGCATTTGGGGGTGATAGGGCAGCAGAGAGAGGATTTCGCTATCCTTTCCCTAGCACCTCCATACAAAACGGTTATTCGGATGAAAAATGATACTAATATAAAGATACAAATCATTTATACTCTCAGAGCATCCCTAGCACCTCTAGTTTTTCTAATTTGATCTTTAGTTTGTATTGAAAAGTTGTAGCGCTGATTTGCCACTATTTAGCAATTTCCAATTTTCATGCTCCCGACGTCAAAATCTTTAATTTTTGGTAAGAAATTGAATTAGAATGTACTTTTTGGGACTCATTTGGTTACAAGAAAGTACTTAGAAGCTTTGTGTCGTAATATGTGCGTTGGTAGTGCGTTAGGGTGGAGCTGTTGACTTTGTAACACTAGGTCCTATACCAAAATTTAATGAAGTTTATTAGACATAAATGATGTAATCTGATCAAGGGCGTAGCCAGCATCTGGCCTAGATTTTTACTAATTTATTCTAGGCAAAAATCTATTTTGACTGGGCTATATGTATAATTGCCCAGGTTTATTCTTGCTGCTGTTCATACCATACAAAAATTTATAGCTCTTGAAACTTACAAGAGAACCTCTGCAAAAATTAAGTTTATAAAATAATAAATACAATATTATATAATTGCGACAAGTATGTTTTGGGATGGTTCAATATTTTGCTTCTCAACCTCTTTTTTACAAGAAGTGTTTTTTTTTGGGGGGGGGGACTAGACTAGGATCAGTCATTCAGTCAATATGATCCTAGTCTAGTCTAGCCTGAACCAATCGTCGGATGATTTTCAAATAAATCAAGAAACTGGTTACTGGAGACCATCTTTAACAACTAGAGTCAACAACATAAACCTTTGCCTGTGTTAATATTTTCAATTTCAGGAGCCTCGCAAGTGAGATATCCAAACGATCTTCTATTCTTTATTGACGTAGATATTATATTCACATCAAAACTTTTACAAAAAATTCGTCTGAACACAATACGAAATCGTCAAGTGTATTTCCCGATAGTGTTCAGCCAGTATGATCCTAGTCTAGTCTATAGCCTGAACCAATCGTCGGATGATTTTCAAATAAATCAAGAAACTGGTTACTGGAGAACATTTGGTTACGGAATTGCTGCTTGCTATAAAACAGATCTAACCAAGGTAAACAAAAAAAAAAATCGTACAATAGGTATCAAATTTAGAGTTGACGGATTTCTTTTTGGTGACGATTCCAAACGTTCATTAAGCTCCGTTGAATCGCAAAATACTGCAGAAGGCAATAGCCTATGCACTACTATACAGAACAAATTCTTATTATTTTCCAGGTTGGCGGTTTTGATACCTCAATCATTGGTTGGGGTAAAGAAGATGTCAGTCTATACGATAAGTTTGTCAAAACCATTTCAATATTTCGTGCACCAGATCCTGATCTTATACACGTGTACCATCCGGTGCAATGTGATAATAAAATTAATGCTGGACAATTTAAAATGTGTGTCAACTCGAAATCAGAAACTTTGGCAGGCGTTCAAACTTTGGGCGACTTCATATTTCAGAACAGACATTATTTTATGAATAAAACCAAACAATTGAATACATCTATTAGGTGACGAAAGAAACGCGAACTATTAACAGAATGTCTACCAGACTGGAAAACCTGGAATTGTCAGGGAATTTTAGGAGACTGGAAATGTCAGGGAAAAGTCAGGAAATTTAGGAAAAAAACGGCGAAAAAACGGCAAAAGTCAGGGAATTTTTCAAATTGAGTAATTTTTTATCTCAATGGCCAATTTTATGCGAGAAAATGTTTTTCCTGAAAAATTTCGTTTGCGGCGCTTATTATCGTTTTCCTCTAAAAATTTTGCCTGTGACGTTTATGTATTGAGTCTTGCGTAATTTTTTTTCAATCCCAAATGCCAACACAATTTTGTTGTACATATGACTTTTTTTCTTTACGAAAATTCCGGCGTGGGGATGTGACGACCCCATCGCCTAATACATTGTACAGAGAGTATTGCAATCAGTCAATAACGTACCCCCTCCTATTAACAAGAATCCTTTTTCCCTCTACCTAGGGCCCCCCCGGGGCCCCAATATTGTGTTTTTTGAAAATGATTTTTATCTTTTTAGCGGTTTGTTGCAGAAACGTAACATTTTGATATGTAATGGAATGTAAGGGCTTTTGAACATTGTGGGGGCTCCCAATATTTTGTTTTTTGAAAATGAAACTATGTATTATATTATATTTGTTTTAAACCGAGGTCGATTTAAAACAAATATAATATAATAAATAGTTATCGCCCTTTCTTCTGAACTTCTTAGAAAATTGCCAGTATTGCAGATAATCTCTCATCCGGCACTATTGGTAGGGGTTTAATATAATTAAAAATAAATTTACTTGTCCATATATATAACAGCTTCTGTTTTGAACTGCTTTGTGCAGCATTTGGTGACTCTCTAATAACGTGAAACACGTCGGTGTGGGTCAGTGTTAAAACTTGAAAAAGTACACTGGAAAATCTGGAAAAGTCAGGGAATTTCATTTTGACGAAAAGTCAGGGAATTTCATTTTGGTAGACACCCTGATTAAGTGTTTAACTAAAATAATAAACCGTACTAGACTTTCTCATCATCATTCGCTCTGACGATGTTTCTGCCATTGGTCCATGTGTGTCTTTGGGACTGAGAACAAGATATTTCAAGATAGATAAGATCTAGAACTTGAAATTTAGTGCCTATTTATATCAAATTCATGCATTAGTCCAGCGGAATGGTGGAGTCTAGCCTCGTGCGTGTGTCGTCCTTTGGTAATAATTGGGTACAAGATAATAAATCATCATGTATATTATCATAGAAATGAAGTCACTCCCCCTACCATCATCATAACATAGAACTCTCTCTATGACAAGTCGAATCACATTTAAAAATATACAAAAAAAATGAATCACTCTTCAGGTTTTCCACCATTTTGCATTTTTTTTTTTTTTTTTTTAATTTTGATGCCATCGAAACCCATGTCGTATTGTCGTATATCTCGATGTGTGACAATCTACATCTAATCACACTAGAGAATAGGAGAGAGATGATATATTTAGTATTCATTTATAAAATATTAAATAATATACTCGATGCTCCCAATTTGGTGAGCATATTGAATACATATAAAGCCAATCGCTTGAATCTTTTATGAACTCGAACAAATTGATATACAAACTCCTGGATAATAAAAGCACCGTCACTATTCAATGTTTATAGTGCCGAGTTGGATCTGAGTGATGGGACTGAAACATATAAAGCCAATTGAGTGAATCTTTTCTTGCCCTTGGCTTCGCAAACTGTACTGTAATTCTAATCATTAATATTATTTATTCACGTAATGTATCATTGTTATAAGACGTAATGTGATGTATTAAAAAAAAAAAAAAAAAATCACATCCATCAAAAACTAGGATTTAGTGTTCATCTACTTTTTGTTCGCTCACACAGAACCCCCCAAGCGAGGTTGAAAGTAGTCAAAAAATTCTCAAACATGTAAGCCGACTATGCTTCGTCTAGTCCATTTGATCTCAGCTACCCACCATATTTGGGGGTCCCTATAGCCAAACACCCTTTAGTATTTTCTACTACTGTATTATGGAAAAAGAATCGTATCTTTCCTCTAAAAGTTGATTATTGTTGAGTTGTGGCAAAACACAAAGAACCATTCGACGCGGCGCCGGCGTGGTGACTAAAAACGCAACAATAGACTCACTCCATTTTTTTCTCGAGATGATTTTGAACGAAATCAGATGATAAATGATACGAAAAATATTTATAGAAAAATAGATTCCGGTCAATATTAGATCCGGTCACATATGGGCTACATTCCCAGCACAAAAAGCCCACTTTAGGTGCAGGGGCTTTTATAACCCCGGAGAAGAATTTATCTGACATACATACAATTTCATGAATGAAATAGACTGGCGTTTTGATAAATCACATAACGCTTTAATTTTTATAAATAATTAGAAAAAATAAATAAAGCACAAATTAATATATTTTTTAATCACCTACAATCAAAGCCACTTCTGCAATAATGAGGTACCGGGAGTGCCCATAGGGGCAATATACAAAAAAATATATTCTATTTTGTACAAAAAATATATTCTAATTTGTAGTGATCGAACCCATAACCTTTCGCACGGTTAGCGGGTATATACGTCAAAATATCTTCCTCGCCGTTTCCCCTCTGTAGAACATATTACTTGAAACAATTTAGTGGAATTCATTATACGAGGTCTGTTCAAAAAATACTCGGACTGAGGCCATAAAAAAATCTACTTTATTTGGAAATTACACGTCTGGGTATCCTTCAAAGTACTCTCCTTCCCAACGCACACACTTATCCCAACGGTGTTTCCACTTGTTGAAACAGTCCTGGTACACTTCTTTTGTGATGGCTTTCAGCTCCTTCGTCGCATTTGCCTTAATCTCCAAAATCGTCTCAAACCTTCTTCCTTTGAGGGTTTATCAGTTTTGGGAATAAGAAAAAATCACAAGGAGCAAGGTCAGATGAGCATGGGGGATGGGGAAGAGCAGTGATCGAGTGATTAGCCAAAAACTCACGAGTTCTGAGTGCTGAGTGAGCTGGTGCGTTGTCGTCCTGGAAAAAACAATTGTCACTTTTCCACAAAAACCAGTTGTTTTCTGGCCTTTTGCGTCGGACGGCGTTCTTCAGACGTTTCAGTTACACTTGATTACTGTACTGCCCCATCCCCCATACTCTGGACCTTACTCCTTGGCTTTTTCTTATTTCCAAAACTGAAAAAAACCTCAAAGGATGAAGGTTTGAGACGATTTCGGAGATCAAGGCAAATGCGACGAAGGAGCTGAAAGTCATCACAAAAGAAGTGTACCAGGACTGTTTCAACAAGTGGAACACCGTTGGGATAAGTGTGTGCGTTGGGAAGGAGAGTACTTTGAAGGAGACCCAGACGTGTAACTTCCAAATAAATTAGATTTTTTTTATGACCTCAGTCCGCATAATTTTTGAACCGACTACGTACATACCACCCCCTAATGTTTTGACCTGGTCAGGCTGGAAATTTAAGGTATAACAATAATTGTATCAAAAAAGCACAAAGTGCACAAAAAAGATGAAATGGTGAGCTTCATCACCATTTCACCTCGAAAATTAGGAGTAGCCTTAAACAACACCATACACAATCCATCTCTCTGAAGTATAATTTCAGTGAGATTGTTTCAGTGAGATTGATTGTGAACAGGTCTACACATAGTTAATGAAATCAGAAGACCCTGAGGTAAAAACCCTACAAAAGTGAAAAGTATCACCATACACAATCCATCTCTCTGAAGTATAATTTCAGTCAGATTGATTGTGAACAGGTCTACACATAATGAATTATCAGAAGACCCTGAGGTAAAAAGCCTACAAAAGTGAAAAGTATGGATATGGCCAATAGTGGTAAGATTATGACTCAGAGTTTCAATGAACCGCATTATAAGTATGTCAAATTCCTGGAAAACTACTTTTTTTTCCATAAAAAGACATGTCCTGGTAACCCTAGCTTTGTTGGCATGTCCTCCAACTTGAAAACATAATGTTGATATGTCAACGCGTTCAATGTTTAAGTTGAGGATGGGGAGCAGAAACAGACTTTATGTTCAACCTGCAGAACATATTTATTCAAAAAATAATTCAAAAGACAATATTTTACCAGTGGGTGCATTGCTCTCCTCGGTAGTACGCTGCAAACAGTTTTAAATATAGACGTTTGGTGCCAGGAAGGGCAGCCAACCTTTAAAAAATTCTGCTTCAAACCAAAGACGGAAAGTAACCAGCGAATAGCAGTTTCTATGGAATTTACGCGGAGTAACAAGCGAGGGATGCCAGGAAAGGGTACAGCTAATGTGAGTAAGCACTGAACAGAAGGGTGTGGCAGAGTAGAATTAAGGAACGCACACACCAAACAGAATTGAGAAAAATTAAGTTAGAGAAAAGGTAGATTAAAAAGTTATACACAGATAACATAAACCCTCTTTGTTGGACAGTGGGCAGACGTTACACCTGAACAGGTGTATTCGGGCCGTGAGGATGTCCACCCCCAATGTCTTTATGTGGTATTTTGTACATTCTGTATTCCCTATTTGGTGGCTTATCTCATAGTTTTCCACCATCAGTTCAGGTGTACTCGGGCCGTGAGGATGTCCACCCCCAAGGACATCCTCACGGCCCGAGTACACCTGAACTGATGGTGGAAACTATGAGATAAGCTACGCTCCGCTAATAACACATATTGCATAACAAGAGATTATGCCAGGTGTTTTAGTACTGGGGAAAACAGGGAAGCCATCGGGAAACCACCCTATCCAACAACGATTTCCTTGGACAACGGTCCACACAAATTGAATTTAACCTATATAACTATTAACTTTACAATTAAATTGAAGTCACGAGCGCTTTCGTCTGTTACGACATCTTCTAGTAAACTGCCCACTAGACGAAAGCGCTCGTCACTCAATAATTTAACTGTGCAATTACAATTACGTCCTTTTTGACGATAACTTGTCTCCAGTTGAACTTTCGATTTTTTAGGTACCTTCCTACAAACTAAAAGGATTCCGTGTGTCATATTTCAAGGTTTTTTTTTCGTTTAGCCATCGTCGAGCTACATTTTTTATTATTTTGGTTTAACGTCTCCTTAACATCTATTGGTCATTCAAGACGGGGAGGTTTACCCTCCATTTGCTGGAAACTTGCAAACCAGCTACCCACATTGACCTCACCCAGCCTGGGTTAGACCGGAAAAAAGAGCCAACAATACGTGCTGTTCCCAATCTGACGGAAACTGGTGTATTCAACGTGGTATAATCGTTGGCTCTCGAGTTACATTGGTTATGCGTCAATCAGTATACCAACTGAGCTTTGCGTTTTATAAGAACAGATAGCACTCCCCGATGACCGATCAGCAACCAGTCTACGTCCATATATCGCGATACTTCTAGGATACCAAAAAATCCATGACTTTATCTAAGTCCGTTGGGTGTTGCTGCAAAGCTACCATAACTTTATCTTCTTTAAAACCTAACGTCAAAAAATGTTTCAAAGTATTGAGAACAGCGGCAGTTTGATGGAGATCGTAATTATTAGCAATGAGCACTTCCTCACATTTGTCACCGGGAATTTGATATCTCTCCTC
>CM022881.1:2439204-2450041 GCA_012654025.1 Pachypsylla venusta
GAATTGAAAAATTTAATCAAATTGATCAGTGTCTTTATTTAACATCTATTGGTCATTCTAGAGAGGGGTTTTACCCTCCATTCGCTGGAAACTTGTAAACCAGCTACCCTCATTGACCTCACCCAAGCTGGGTTGGGCTGAAAAATGGCCAGCATCACGAGGTCGCGAACCCACGTGGACACCCACATGGTACAACCTCGCTGAACGTTGCTTAACTTCAGTGATCCAACGGGAACTGGTGTATACAACGTGCCATAGACGCTGGCAAACTAAAATTTGCAACTTAATTTATTTTAGACTTTTATGGTGCTAAAAATATTCTCTATTAATAAGGCAACTATTCTTGGCAACTCTTCTGGGACAACTGACTTGAGTTTTCCCACTCTGGCTTCTCCTCATTTCCTAAAGAATAAGTCATCTCACGTGAGATTCGATCAAAGAATTGTGATTGGTTGAAATGTTTAAATTTTCAATGCTATTGGTCATCGGATTTTGCTGATCCAAAATCAATGTAAAATAATAAAACAACCATCTCACGTGAGATTCAAAATTAGGCGCCTGATTGGTTGAAATGTATTCATTTTGAATTCTATTGGTCAACCGAGGTCTTTGACTTATATGGAAAAATAGAATTAACCGAGTCTTTGACTTTTTGGGAAAAGCTCAGTATTACAATATCAAAAGCATTGAACTCACTGTTCGGTACTCGCGTGTGCACCTTCGTACTTACCTGTGCTCCGGTCCTAAAATAGTAGGTATTCATTTCAAATACCGCAAATGGATTTGAATCTCAACGCCCAACAAGTTATGCTAATGAAGAGACCGAATCAGACCATCTATAAACTTTGTGAAGTGAGTGTGCCTTTTTTCTCTCTCTCAATATCTCTGTTATTTCTACTTTGTTAATGATTTTGAAGTTTAATTTTGGTGCCAATATATTCGAACTTTAACTTTCCAGCAGAACTATCTTTTTATTAATAATTCAAAGTCAGTCCACTTTTCTACTATTTCCACCGTACACTCACTCTGATGGAAATGCTGAGTTTTAGATTGAAAACCAGAGGCGAAGTCTCAAATCGTAACAACTGATTCAATAGGAAAGTTTTGGCGCTTGTTTTTAACAAATGTTGGACCTTTTTGGAGCCATGGTGTTCTAGTTGAGCAGCAGAAGCAATACCACCATTCATGCTCTTATAAACGTTGTTCAATTAATGTAAGACTCGGTCTGTCCAACTTAATTGAAGAACGCCTCCTGTCATAGGACGCTCTTGAAACCTAAGTTTAACTTACCACCTTTTGAAGATCCTCGGAAGCATGTCTCCTTTGAAGGATGCCTCCTGACACTGTTATTTTACTGGGTGGTCGATACTGTTCAGCGATCTTGACAGGTACGGTGTCCATAATAGACTGAAACGAACCTTTGGAAGAAACAAAAAAAAATGTAAGAATTTGAAAGAATTGGGATACACTACGTTAAGTTAAACACCTCCACGTGGAGTACTTCGGGTAATGCTAAAGAACTAGCACATCAGAAGATCAGACAATTATTCTCTTAAGTTGTTTAAATTGGGATACTANAATTACTATATCTTCACTTGACTAAAAAATATTAAAGATGTTAAACAGCTAACTAGTTTCGTCCTCTCCTGAGAACATCATCGGAGCTAGTGTCAGAGAAATGATCTTATGAGTATTGGAGTGTGCCTTGAGTAGAGAGCATGTGTCAAACCATACTCTCTACTCAAGGCACACTTCAATACCTCATTAGATTATTTCTCTGACACTAGCTCCGATGATGTTCTCAGGAGAGGACGAAACTAGTTTGCTGTTTAACATTTTTTAGTCAAGTGAAGATATAGTAATTTTCAACCTTCATTAATTATTCTCTCTTTTTTATTTAGCAAGCTTAAAACAATCAGAAATAAGTCAAGATCAAAACACATACAAACACACAATAAAAAAGTCTGGTGGGTACATCACACGACTTTCCTCACCTATAAAATAAATGGTACGGAAATCTTTCCGTACACTTTCTCTTCTACCAAAAAGCCAAACATTCAAGTGGCTCATATCTCTCCTAAAAATATGGTCACAAAAGAAGTGATATCATATGAGTGGCAAGTTCAGATCAACTGAAAAATATTTGCCCAAAAGGTGATTCGAAAGCTACAAACAAAAACTGCAATCAACTTTTTGCCCCCGGGCACTTGGCGCACATTTTTAGTCTAATATTTATAGCGCAGTCTTACAGCGAATAGTTAGTAGAAATACACACATACATATTCAGATAGCATGTGCGCCGAGAGCCCGGGAGCAAAAAGTTGATTGTAGTTTTTGTTTGTAGCTTTCGAATCACCTTTAAGGCAAATATTTTTCAGATCCAGATATTTTAGAGACATTTTCTTAACGTCTTTTTACACACGAAGTATATTTTTTGGGGGAGATATCTATACTTATAAAACGCAAAGCCCAGTTGGTATACTGACTGACTGATAATCAACGTAGCTCCACGATGGCTAAACGTAATGACTTGGAAACATGGCACACAGATCCCTTTTAGTATGTAGGTGCGAAATAAGGAAGGAAAAAAATTGAAGTTCAAATGGGAGCAAGTTACCGCCAAAAATGACGCTATTTAGCGGGTCTTTTTGTAATTTTTTTCTGGGCAAACTAAAAGAGGTAACGAAAAATGAATGGACCCTCCCCCCCCCNAAGGACCCCATAAAAAATATAAAATTTGAAAATTTCCGGTTTCTATCCAATTTATGGACGGTTTTCACCACCAAAAAATCGGAATTGTGAAGTACCACTTCGGGATGAGCCAGAAAGCTGAAATTTGATACAAAGGTGTTCCGCAGTACAAAAAGTCATATCCTTGAATATGATTCTGGGGGTCGGTTCCACCAAAAATCTAAAATTGAGTTGTTGTATTTTGTAACCGTAGCGAAGGACGGGAAAACAGCTAGTAATCTTATAAAAAGGAAAGTATTGCAATGGGCCGAAATTCTCAATTGTCGAGTTCTCAATTCCAAAGCACGTTTTGAGGTTTTGATGCGCTCCCGTTTTGAGGTTTTGAAGCTTTAGCATTTGTTGACATTTGTCATGATGTTTAGTCCACGTCGAAGATGGAGTTGACTTACCCTGGTCTGTAGTGGTATCTCTGGTAAAGTCCATACTCTCATGTTTCTAAGATAAAATGTATTTAAAATGTTGCCTGAAAAAAAGGAGACAACGAATTAACTACCTAGATATAATATTTGGATTAACATAGTTGAAACCATCCGCTTTATATCCGAACAAACAAGGGGATGTGGTTGCCGGAACGTGGGGAGGAAGAGGAAACAGTCTCTGACGTAATCTTTGATTGCAGTGCCCTACTCAATTGGAAAGAGTATCATCGGGCCACCAAATCCCAGAGGGGAACTCGAACTCGTTTGAAACTATCTGGTAAGAAGACGTCACAAACTCTCTAAGCTCTTGAACCTTAGCTAGAGAAATAAGCTTAACCTCAATACACAAAAAGCGCATGAGGCTGAGGTGTCCTACTCAATTGGAAAGAGTATCATCGGGCCACCAAATCCCAGAGGGAAACTCGATCTCGTTTGAAACTATCTGGTAAGAAGACGTCACAAACTCTCTAAGCTCTTGAACCTTAGCTAGAGAAATAAGCTTAACCTCAATACACCAAAAGCGCATGAGGCTGAGGTGTAAGGATTCCAAGTTTTGGAGGTGAAGCTCAATGAAATATAATGCCAAAACGTAGGCGATCTTTCGTGAGAAAAATTCGCGAGTAGCCTTGGTACGTAGTTCTACGTACCAAGGTCTTATCTTTTTTTTTTTAATTAATTAATGCAGTGTATTTATCTGCGTGTGAACATTTTCAAAAAAGAGTGGGGCAACACGGTTATGATATGCCACGTTTAATCTACTTTTACCTATTTTCCTTCCTCATTTTATTTGAGCGTTCTTTATGAAATTATTCTTCCTGAACACAAACCAGATACAATAACACTCCATAAAATATTAACAATTTCCGTTATAAATCGTAAGTTTAAAGTAGATAATCAACGATTATAGTTTTATTAATTAAATCAGTTTTAGAAATCCCATAACTCAAAAATAATAAATTTTCAGGAGGCGAAGAAAACCTTTTCTGAAATGAATGCATATTAATATGTCCTGTAAATTCCGTACAAATCATAAGAGTCATGGTTCCATATGAAACGATGCGTTTTCATCTCCTCTTGCCACTGGTATCAATATTTCAATTTCGAAAAATAATGAATTATGGCGTTTCAGAAATGCCCGATTCGGGCCCGAATAAAATGAGGAAGGAAAATAGGTAATTGTAAATTAAACGTGCCATGTTAGAACCATGTTTTTTAAACGTTTTCGAGAGCATTCACGCTGTTTTACAGGCGACTGTTTCTACATACCAAGTTCACTCCGATTTTTTTTCTGGCGATCATTGGCCTACCTTTTTCTTCCGACGATTGCATAACGGAAAATTGTTGTAATGCTTGATTTATCCTAGCGGTACTATCTTGGTTGTTTCGACTTTGGACTGATAGATTTCAACTAAGTTACTCCAAAGGCTCTTACTTAGATCTGACATTAAATGACATCTTTAGTAATAATAGCGCTAGGTAAACGAAGGTCGTTTGAAATGGATTCGGGTCTATTACAAGTAGGTAGTTTGTATTTAAAGATGACATATACAATTTCAATCATCAGTCCATCCATTAGTAGTTGAGGGTTTCAAAGTTTTTTTTTTTTTTTTTTTACATAAAAAATACAACAACATTGGTGGCAAAAATCCATGGACTGAAATGGAAGTACTTTTCACCAGACTCCTTCCGACTTTTTTTAAAAATTAATGAATGATGTTGATATGTGGAATGAAATAAATGTGGTTGACTCTCATCTAATTCAGTCAGTGGAAGATGAGAGTAATGGATGATGATTATGGTGATGATAATAATTATGATGACTATGGTAGTGATAATAGAATATGAGAGTAATGGATGATGATTATGGTGATGATAATGACTATGGTGATGATGATGATTATAGTGATGATAATGATTACGGTAATGATAATAATTATGATGACTATGGTAGTGATAATAGAATATGAGAGTAATGGATGATGATTATGGTGATGATAATAATTATGATGACTATGGTAGTGATAATAGAATATGAGAGTAATGGATGATTTTTATGGTGATGATAATGATTATAGTGATGATGATAATAATCATGATAATTATGGTAGTGATAATAGAATATGAGAATAATGGATGATGATAATGATTATGGTAATGATAATAATTATGATGACTATGGTAGTGATAATAGAATATGAGAGTAATGGATGATGATTATGGTGATGATAATGATTATGATGACTATGGTAATGATAATAGAATATGAGAGTAATGGATGATGATTATGGTGATGATAATGACTATGGTAATGATAATAATTATGATGACTATGGTAGTGATAATAGAATATGAGAGTAATGCATGATGATTATGATGATGATAATGATTATGGTGACGATAATAATTATGATTCTGGTAGTGATAATAATTATGGTGATAATGATGATTATGGTAATGATAATTATGTTGTTATTAATGATATTCTACATTATGTCTTCAAAACTACAAAAATGGTTTAATTGTAAAGAAACATATTCTGATTTTGAAGTGATTTAGGCTGAAAACGGTATTATTATTATTAGCACCTTGGCAAATTGGGCTCCCCAAACTACAACACTGAGTTGCAACCATTAGAATATCGCTTTACCAAGAGTATCGAGCTAAAAAGAAACTACCTACGTTGTAAAATATACCAAATGTAAGCAGCTAAAACCACTTCTTTCTACCGAGTCCCAAAACCTATCAGACGAGCCTCCTAGGTAGTAGATTGGTATCTAGTTACAAAAATTGATGATTGATATTATTTTGACTAATTTGTAATTTGCTTATACTCACCTAAGAACAAATAATAAAATACAAGGAAGCGTTTCTGTTATTTTTTCCTAATTCTGACAAACATAATAATAATAGAATGCCCTTTTATTATAAAAAAAATTGTACAAATTTGTTAGACATATCAGTAATATCAGTATTTTTTGTATTTTAATTTCTTTGAATATTCTGTGTTTAATTTTAATTCTACGAGTGCGGCATATGACAGAGAATCCTGGACAATAAAAATCCCTTTTCCCCAAATTTCACCACTTTTAATCCCTGACATCTTAATATTTTTCCCCTTTTTAATCACTTTCAAAAAGTGTCGTGCTCAAGCAAGATTGCTTTTGCTTATCAAGGCATGGCCGTAAAAACGTTTCCTAACCTGTCTAGAGAGGTTAACATCAGGGCCGTTCAGAGCTTTTCCGGGCCCGGGCACAAAGTCCTGCTCCGGGCCCCCCATTATTTTATTTATTTTTTTTGCACACACGTATTTTACACCTAATACCTACCTTTCACTATTAGTGTAATAACGTAGGTACTATCGATATGTTGTTTATTACTTTTTATAAAAAGGGAAGTATTGTAATGGGCTGAAATTTTTGATGTCGAGTTTTCAATGCCAAAACACGGTTGGGGTCCCCAGAACTCTTTTTGTGGAGCGTCCAACGCAGTTTTAATGTTTGCAGGAAGATGAGTCGCAATAGTTTCCTCCTGAGGATCTGCTCTTATCGAAGTTCCAAATTCCAATTGCGATTGTCCACCTTCCACCTTTTCGGCAGCCGGCAGCATTTCGTGAAGTGCTGGGACTGCTGGGCGAATGTCTTAAAAAAGAATCAAGAGAAAGTTGTCCCTCGTTCTTCTTTATCTTTTCTCTTCTGGGCCATCGATTTCAACGATTTAGAACTCATTTTTATAATGTTACTTGCTGTTTTCCCGTGCCTCCGCTCCTAGTTTGAAAATTCAATATTTTATTCAAGGATATGACTTTCTGTACTGCGGAACACCTATTTATCGAATTTTAGCTTTCTCGCTCATCCCGAAGTGGTATTTCTCAATCCCGACTTTTTGATGGTGAAAACCGTCCATATATGGGGGAGATATACTAATTTGGGGAGTTCTATTCTCGGTAGTTTTTCGTTATCTCCTTTCGTTTGCCCAGAAAAAAATGTAAAGACCCACTAAAAAACATATTTTTTGGCGGTAACATGCTCCCACTTGAACTTTCGATTTTTTTCCTTTCTTATTACGACCTTCATATACAAGTTTCAAGTCTCTAGGTTTAGCCATCGTGGAGCTACGTTGATTATCAGTCAGTCAGTATACCAACTGTGCTTTGCGTTTAATAAGTATAGATATACGAGTACTCGTATATTAAAATAATTAGATCATCATTAAGAGAAAAAAGTTAATATTTGATACTTGAATCAATCAATTATTAATTAAAACTATTCACGTCAAGAAAAATAATATGAGATCAACACAATAAATAAAAAAATCTGCATTCTTTAAACATAAAAAGTATCATCTTATGTGTTGCCGTTAAGCCTAAATCAACCTCTGTTCAAACTGTTTAAAAATTTTTCTTTTTTTTAAAAAAAAATAAATACACTGTTCTACGGTATCACAGTTAACAATGTTTATAAAATTCAAAACTATTTTATTGTTTATTATTTTAAAATTGCTTCTAACTAATTATTTATCAATCACAAAGTCAATAGAAATTAAAGATTTATTTAGAAATTATTAATACCTAGTCAACCTTTCCAGTTACAATCAAGAAAACACCAAGTTGATTAGGGCAGAACGTTTCAAGAGAGGCGGAAACCTCCTGAAGAGCGGTCCAGATTTCGGTCAAAATTATACCTAGACATAAAAAGTATTATCTTATGTGTAGAAAATATTCCAGAATGTAACGAATGGTAAATGAATAAGAAAAAATACAGAAGACTGGCGTAAAGACACCCTCAAGATCACCGCGGAACCCTTTTGAAGGCCTCCTATCCTCTAACTTCGATACATTATATTTTGCACACTTTTCGGAGGGCACCGAAAAAACTTGAAGGGGAACCCCCAAATTTTTCCTAGCACTACTGAAAAACCCCGCACGGGAATTGAACCGGTTATCTTCACGTGCAAAAGGCTTTGAATATTTTTTAAGCTCAGAAAAAACGCAGGTCTCAATTCTCAATGTGCTGTTCCAAGAAATTGTTAATCTATATAATTATTTAAACTAATAGTTAACATAGATTCAAAATTTACCGCCAATGGTTTCCAATAAGTAATTATTATTAAAAAATGAAGAGTAAATTACTTAGATTACGTATAAAAAATCTACACGATTACACATTACACAGGCACCATAAGTCAAATGCGATATGATTTTAGATAAACCTACACGCCACACATTGCTAAAGAAAACATAATTGGGGATGATCAAGCTGCGGTGAGGGTGTTCTACATGAGTAGATAATCGACATGGTACACATTATTATACCTTTTTGGACATAGATTTACGATCTCTATTAGGCACATTAATCGACATTATTTGTCATTTTGGTGGTATTTTTTTTTTTTAACCGTATTGAAGTTGTATTTGGCATATTGTTTTATTTTTTTATTATCAGTGAAAAAATCCGCTCGGCCAGGGCCCCTTCAGGAGCCCGGGCCCGGCATAATTTGTGCCCTTTGTCCCCCCCTCTGAGCGGCCCTGGTTAACATAGGTCAATAAAGCTAACGAGTAAACATAAAAAGTTAAAAACAAAAGAGGCGGCCGGATCCGTCGGAGAGATATTGCAAATTGCAAGCCGCAAATGGGAAAAATTCCGCGTGTCCGAAAATCCCTTGGTTTTTGTCCAGGATTCTCTGTCAGGTGCCCGCTACCTGTTTTGGACAAGAAACGAGGGATTTTCGAACACGCGGGATTTTTCCAATTTGCGGCTTGCAATTTGCATTATCTCTCCGTCTCTCCGGCCGCCTCTTTTGTTTTTAACTTTTTATGTTTACTTGTTAGCTTTATTGACATATTTTCACCCCTCCAGACAGGTTAGGAAACGTTTTTACGGCCATGCCTTCATGAGCAATGTTGCTTGAGCACGACACTTTTTGAGTGATTAAAAAGGGGAGAAATATTAAGGACATCATGGGATTAAAAGTGGTGGGATTTGGGAAAAAGGGATTTTTTCCTGTCCAGGATCCTCTGTCATATGCCGCACTCCTGTGATTACGGATGGCACGATGGGTCGGGAACCGGGGAGGAGTGTCTGCCAACAAAAACTAATGTTTTTCAAAAAAAAGAAAATTGGTACGGAAAACCGTACTAGACTTTCTTTTCCATAGATCAGACTTCCATCGAATGTAGATGTTGCTCTTCTAAAGTTAGAAGTCTTTTGGTGATATTATTATTATATTTTTTTCTGCTGCCTTGATCCTTATTTTAAAAAGATTTTCCAACCTTCGTCTGTGGACTTTGCTCTTTAGTGATAGTATTATTTTGAAATATTTTACAGCCCTCGGCTTTGGACTTTGCTCTTTAGTGATGGTGTTATTTTAAAAGAATTTGCAGCCTTAAGCTTTGTACATTGCTCTTTAGTGATAGTGGGTATTAGGTATTATTTTGAAAGATTTACTTTTAAATTTCATCAAAATTGGTTATGTGGTTTTCATTTTTGAGATTTGGTCCAATTGCGACGTTTTTGGTCCTAAAGCGATGGGGGTGACTCTGAATAAAATGTTAATGTTCAAAATCGGTGGGGAGGACCCCCAATATTTTGTTTTTTGAAAATGATTTTTATCTTTTTACAGCCTGATAATTACTCTGAAACAGGGCCGGATTAATCTTCCGCGGTGCCCGTAGTACTTTCACAGAGCGAAGCACCCTCCACCCCCGCCGGAGCCGTCTAAGTAGTCTACTTTTGAATTAAACTCTCCTTCCCCCCCACTCCTATCAAAAGTTCCTAAACAAAAGTCTACTTGTCTTGACTCTGGACTTAACGAAATAATAATATGGAGCCATGAGGTCGGTATCTACCGACATTTCACTTTGTAGATTTATCGCCACGCCGCGCGGCCGAGACACAATTCTCAAACTGATCACAAAAAAAAAAAAGAATAACAACAGGCTAAAACTTTTCATGATAAAATTTATATCCTAGATTAAACTTCAAAAGGAATAGTAAGAGGGTACCTAGTGTACCTACACTAACCAATTTGCTTATATTGCAATACTAGTTTCTTTATTAAGTTCCTAGGTAGTAGGTACCTACTTGTACTTTCCTAAATTAGATTTTACTTCATACTTTGAAGAGTTGGGGGCCCCGTCAAAATGATATGTTTTTTCAATTGTCAATCCAGAAATGTCGAAATATCTAGTGTAAGTTGTCAAAGCGCGGGCCCCGTAGCACGTGTTACAAGTGCTACTATTGTTAATCCGGCCCTGTTCCCAAAGTCAGAAGAACGAATTCACCCCAGGCCTCTCCCAATGAAAATGTAATGCTGTGATGTCCTGAAATAATAGACACTTACTCATCAATCTATTTCCGCTGAAATCTTATCGCTACTTGATACTAGAAATGTATAAAAAAATATTAACCCATTAGTTCCTGATTTTTTTTTAAAAAAAAATCTGTGATGATTGGTGATTCAAAAGAATACGCTCGAACTTTGAAATGTAAGACTGTCTTTTTCCGTTGATCCGTGGCGTCCCGTTACCATGTGGTGGCCCGTTACCATGTGGCGTCCCGTTACCATGTGACGTCCCGTTACCATGTGACGTCCCGTTACCATGTAGTGGCCCGTTACCATGTGGCGTCCCGTTACCATGTGGCGTCCCGTTACCATGTGGTGGCCCGTTA
>CM022881.1:2451929-2476451 GCA_012654025.1 Pachypsylla venusta
GTATAAAGTACCCGCGCCCAAAGTTTGGCTTCAATATCATCCCTTAGAAGGCTTAGAACATACATATTTTTATATACTACGATGGAAAATATAGTTTGTGACAATTATTAAAGGTCTCATTAAAATAAGTATCATAAATTGATTACTATAAGCTTTTTGCTAAAACGCGGGTACTTTGTACCCCCCCACCCCTTGGCAATGCTAGGGTTAAGTAGCATCGGGCGAGTTGAGTAGATGGAAGCCTTTCTCGAGGACACCAGGTCTTGTTGGCATTTTTGAGTGTTTCAGAATTCTGCGGGTTCTCACTTGAGTTCGCACTTCGCACCATACCCAAAGTTAACAGTCATCTAACGGTGGTTAACACGTCAGTAATATATATATTTTTTTTAATTTGGCTTAACGTCCCTTTAACATCTATTGGTCATTCGAGACGGGGGTTTTACCCTCCATTCGCTGGAAACTTGCAAACCAGCTACCCACACTGATCTCACCCAGCCTGTGTTTGGCCGGAAAAATGGTCAGCATCACGAAGGCGTGAACCCAGGTGGGCACCCACATGGTACAACCTGGTTGGACGTTGCTTAACTTCAGTGATCTAACGGGAACTGGTGTATTCAACGTGCCATAGACGCAGGCTAACAGTAATATTAGAATGCCGATTAATTTTTGAAACATATGGGGCTACGCGGGGGGGGGGGCTTCATGCTTTCCATTTTAACTGAAAGAAGTCTACAGTTCACACAAGTATGAGTATCATACAATAGGCATGGGGTTAAAAACATAACATTTACCGACCGCAAGATTTTTTTTGGGCAGAACGAAGTGAGGTCTGTTTTTTTTTTTTTTTTACTTGACGATAACTCTCTAATTTTTCTTTTGAAATGACTCACTCATTTCAAAAGGTCTATCTTTGTATTCGAATACAATAATGTTTTATCTGCACACATATATATATATATATATATATATATATAGGGTAAAAGCACCAATTATTCATGACCCCATATTCGGCCTCCATTTAACAAAAAAGGGCAGGAACATCGGGATCATTTGGCAATAGCCTGGATGCCAATATTGTTAAGTATTCTTTCACAACCGGCAAAGAAGAAAACAGAACTACGTCATGTCTCAAAATATATATATATATTTTTTTGGCACCCTCTTCTAAAGATTCTATCTTGTGTCGAAGAGGGGGGATGCAGTAGGATTCGAACCAATAACCTCCTGGTTACGAATCCACCGCCTCCACCAACTGAGGCTCATACAATTCTTGTGTTTTGCTTTATTATTTTCAATAACGCACGGGAATCGTCACGGGGGAAAAAAATACCCCTCCTCAAAATTTGATATATTACATTTCAAGGTACCTACGTAGAATCCAAAAATGGCCTTAAAAAAATATCCTTTTCCACTTACCGTTGACCGATTTGGATGTAAGACACCGCATAAGATAATAGCAAATGGGCTTTCAGTCAAATTTGCAGAGAGGTTGCCATTAAAGTGTCGATCAAACCAAGGTAAAAAAAATTGCGTTATATCTACAAAGTGAAACTTTGAAAATAGCATTGTCAAATCACCTTATTCGATCTCCAGACTGACCATTTTTCCCCTTATTACTGACTAGCTGTTTCGCCCGTGCTTCGCTACGATTCTTATATTGCTATCTTTGTTTTTCAAGGACAATAATGGAAATTCACGGTGGGGGGGGGTATTGGNGAGGGGGGGGGGTATTGATTTGTGTCCACCCTGTATATCGCAACTTTTAAAAATCAAGATTTAAACGTTTCGCCAGGCGCCTTAGAGGCACGGCCATTCTGACTTTTTAGTATTTTCAAAATTTCATTTTACCCGTTCCCGGCTTCGAACTCGTAACTCTGGAATGGTTGGCCATAACTTTGCAGAATCTGCCTTAAAATAAGGACTAAAGAGACACCTAAAACTTTCTCGCTTTGAGTTGATATGTTGTCCCGACAAAATTTAAGATATCGGACCCAGACTATCCGATTTTGGAGAAGAAATTAGAAATTTGGCCGTAAATCGAAAACGGTTTGACATAATTTTGTTCTGATAATTTTCCTGGGGTCGTAGATCATGATTTGGGGGGGGGGTCCATTCCCATCAATTTTTCGCTATCTGCTACCGTTTGGGCTGTGGTATTGTAACATACAACCCCTCATACATAGGTACATACAAATTTCTGATTTATATATTAAGACTAAGCAGGAACCCATTACTATGGGAATAATTGATAATTTATATTTGTTCAATTCTTCATTTTTTAATTTTACTAATTTATTGCTCCTCTTGTTTTAGAGAATGGCTATTTCTACCTTTATTAAAGTTAAATACATTTCAGAGGGGTCCCTTCCTTCAAAATACCAAAGACCTATGCACAAAAAAGTTCCAGCCATTTTACGCACAGGTACCTACTTCCCATAACTCCGCCCCTGATGGGAGAACTCACCAGAGATAATATACAACTATTATCCCAGGTTGCATACCAAAAATCAAGAAAATCAGTTGAAATTATACTTCAAAATGATTTTTTGACCAATCTTTGGGTGGCCCTATTTAAGTTAGGGTCCATTTTTGACCCCGATATGTATAGGGTTTACCCATCATTTTGTGATCCATAGAACCTGTGGTGTCAATATTTGCACTCATTTCAGAATCACACTGTATTAATGTTGAACGATGGGGAAAATAGAGAATACATCTCTTCTACCCTACTCCGGAGAGAAGATAAAATAGTCTAACTGATAAGAGAACTGTCCAGTAGGAAGACCCGTGTCCGGTTTAGATAACTAGGGGCACACAAGAGCCATGTTGACAGAATCAGTCCGGTCCAGTTGCAGAAAAACATCATGTCAGTGAGTATCGTTCTAGGTAAGTTTGTAGGTACCAATTATTTCTAAAAGTAAGCGAAGTGTCTAAAACTAAGCGAATTATGTCTACAAAAACAGATTCTTCGACATTGGTGTCCTATGCAATCATTCAATATCCCATTGCAAATAATTCGCCTAGTTTTAGACACTCTTGGAAGTCATATCTTGGAAGTTTCAAATGGCCGCCATTTTGAAACCAAACACGCTAGACATTTTTTTTAAAGGCTTTTATTTAACTTGCTTTTTAAAGGCTTTTATTTAACTTGCTTTGTATGTATGTTTGTGGGTAAATCTTAGAAATTAAATTTAACCCACTTCCCATTGTCCGATTGAGCTGAAATTTGGCACCGTGGTAGATCTTCGATGACAATTGAATGTGGTTTGGTTTTGGTTGGGGTAATTTCGTTACGGCCACTTTTTTGGCCGATTTTTATAAAAATTTCAGAAATTTTCCGATTTTTGGCCAATATCTCAAGATTTGTCGCGACAACATATCAACTCAAAGCGAGAAAGTTTTAGGTAACATCTTAATCCTTCATTTAAGACATATTTTGCAAAATTGTGACCAGTCATTCCAGGGTTACAGGTTAGAATCCGAGATTGGACAAAATGAAATTTAGACAATACTAATAGTTCCAAAACGGTAAGAGATATAGAAAAATTGATAGGAATGGACCCCCCCAAAACCATAGACTTAGACTACAGAAACATTATCAATGTTCAAAAATATACAACCGTTTTCGAGTTACGCCCGATTTTTCGATTTTTGTTTTGCAAAGTACTTTCACTTTTATTTTCTTTCTGAAAATGTATCACAACATGACGGTTCGTATTTAAAGAACAAAAGTTGGACCTCAACGACAAACACTGTTTTAAATATTATTTTGCGTTTGTGTTTCCAGTAAGATTGTTTAATCTACTCCCTATTTCATTCAAAAATGAAACCGTTTCCTCGCTTCATGGTCCGAGGGTTTCAAACGCCAGAGGTTTAAAAAGATAATTTTGGTTTGATAGGGATTGGTATTTGGTCAACTTTCGTTTTGAAGCTTCCTCGGCAGCTGCTCTTAAGATGTGCGAGCTTTTGGTGATGTAGGAGTCTGTCAAGATGTTCACGCAAGTACAATCCATTAGCAAAGTTTGCTCATCTTTTAAAATGTATGCAATTTTAAAAGATCTTTTTGTGCATTTTTTTGAATTTTTGATCTCTTTTTCAGGAAAAGAATCGAGAGATTGTCAAGAAACACGTACCGAATCAAGAGATTGTCAAGAAACACGTACCGAATCAAGAGATTGTCAAGAAACACGTACCGAATCAAGAGATTGTCAAGAAACACGTATTGATTTATCTGTTTGTTCTAGAGATCACCTGAAATATGTAGAAGTCGGCACATTTTTTAACAAATTTGCTTTTCTTCAGGCAGCTAAGGTTAACCTAATTTTGAACTATTCCCAGCTGCCTAAGTGAAAAGTAGATTATGTTAGAATCACCAACAACCAAGTACATGTCCTGGGGATCTCACGCAGACACATCTCCCGCCAAGTGCGATACCCGCTACCTGGTTGTGAAAGGAAAAATTCCAGTCGTAAAACTGTTTATGCTGACAGAGTTATGAATCGTACGAGTCCATCGTAAATTGAACAGCAGTTGTATTTCCGCGAGACTGACCAACTTGTGTTTGATGTTTTGAGAAAACCTACCACCTGTTCCTTTCCGTTAAGATGCACATGAGTGGAAAAGGCTTTCCAACTGACAAAAAAGCTGGCGGGAGAATTTTTCAAGGCAGGCATCAAAAAATTGATCCCCCGTCTCGCCATTTGCATCGAGAGGGGTGGCGACTACTTTGATAAATAACATAGGTATTCACATTTGTACAATTGTATTTTTGTTAACACCCCATGACACTCGCGGCCGAATTTAGTTGTCATATTTGATTTTTCGTTTATAATTTTTTATGGGAGTTAGGATAAATTTATCAAAAATTCTATAATAATAAAACTCAATGTAAGGATAAATGTGGGTGTGTGTATCACTGATTGTTTAGCCAAAACGGTAAGAGATATAGAAAAATTGATGAGAATGGACCCCCCCCCCAAAAAATCATAGGCCTAAAGACTAGAAAAAATATCAGAATTCAAAAATGTCGAACCGCTTTCAAGTTACGGCCGATTTTTGACCGAATTTAGGCGGTCATGGTCCGATATCTTAAATTTTGGTCTGTTATGGTCGTTTATCCGATTTTTGTAAGGGGAATCATAGAATGGAAAATCCATGTCTCTAAGGCGCCAAGCTATAGGCCATAGCGGATCACGGGCAAAACAGCTAGTTTATCAATAAATTTTAGGACCTACAAATAAAGCAGAATTAGGGCATTTAGGTGTCAGGTAGTGACAGACAGCATTTTGCTGTATCTCTTTTGTGTGTCTCTGTCATGGAACTAAGATTTTATAAATTTGCTAATAGATTTTCTCGTTTCGAATGAGTAAATGGATAGAAAACTTTCTCCTTCAGTGTACAAAATTTCAATTCAATATAATAAGAAAAACTGAGCCTATTGATCAACAACTGAAGACGGGGCCGCAACATGCTGCCCGAATGTTTTTCCTGATAATGGATGGCGTGTGTGATGGGGTGTAGCAGTGTCCACTAAATATCACCTAGAATAAAGAAATTCGTGAGATGTTCACAACAGATTAAAATGCAGAACATAAAATACAAAAGCCGCAAAATATATTGTCCAGTCTAATTTGAGCACACAGTACAATAAGGAAAAAAAAATAATGACAAATTTATTATTGGATAGAAACCGGATTACGATATGTGATTTGGGGTACCCCGATTCAACCCCAAACATTTGATTATTTATTTAGGCCCGAATTTAGCCTGAAATAGCCAGCACTAACCAAGTAAAACCTCACTTGACGTGGCTTAAATTTAGCGATCTTATGGGATTTCCCCGATATGGTTGTAAAATATCACAATTTTTATTTCGTGACGATGTCAAATGTTCATTATTGAAAATAATAAACAATGGGCGTATTTTTTTTTTTAATCAGAAAATGTACTCTTTCCCCTCCAAGTTGATCCATGAAACTTTGTGGTTTCCTGAAATGCACTCTTTCTGTTCCACCCCGGAGTTGGTGGGTTTTCACTTGCATATTATAATCAGGTCTCTACAAAAGAATAGTATTTCTTAAAATATATATATATATATCACGCGCAGATTCACAGGAGATAAATGGGAATTCTCGTGAAAATATAGGAAAAAAATCAGAGCGCACGGCAGTGCGCCAGGAAAAATTCCTGAAAGGAGAAATTTTCAATGCAATTACGTAGAAAATAACACTGGGTTTTGATCGGAGTTATTTCCTATGTAATTGCATAAAATTTTCTCATTCCTCTGGCCACCGCTGTGAAAATATTTTGAACCGGTGAATGTTTTTCTTTTTTCGCTAAAAGGTCTCCTTATTTAGGTTCAGACTTTCTATCCGAAAATTCCCATTTTCTATATATGGCCTATTTTTAACTTCCGGGAGAAAAACGAGATTTGACTTTGTCCTCTTACGACACTGATGAAAATAAAAATGTACACTTTTGATGGTATAGGTAGAAGAGGAACCTTTTTTGGAACACAATAAGGAAACATCATCACATCTTTTACATCAAAATTTAAAATAAATACCGTTATACATGGTGTAACAAAATTAAACCTTAGACCCCTCAAGCTCCGCTCCTGATTAATTTTCATGAAAAAATTAATAGGAAAGTTTATCCTTATTTTACTTGTACTTTTATTTGAGTAAAAAATATTCGTACAATTCGATTATTTCTTGAGAAAGCGGCACTTTTTAAAAGTTACTTCCGAGGGTCGAACCTGGATCTCTTTATAACCATTCGATTGGCCATGGTCCTTTTTCTATCCCTAGAGCTTTTCAAAATTCAAAAGTTACAAGCCGTTCAAAAGTTACGGGGGGGGGACCGGTCATTCTAGGACACACTGTATAAATTATATTGAAAAAAAAATTGAAAAAAATAAGGAGAGAGGAAAAGGAGGCTAAAGAAACTGTTACAGACTGATGTTAATAATTTTAAATCTTTAAATAACATGTTCATTATAAGTGTTAAAAAATATTAACTTTTAAATAAATTAAATTAAAACAAAACACTTACCAAAAACACTATTTATTTTAATTTCTGAAGAAACTAGTTTTGAATCATTCGATTCATCATCAGTCTGGTCGAGTCTAAGGATGGAAGTTGACTGAAGTTCAACTTCCATCCTTAGACTCGACTAGACTGATGATGAATCGAATGATTCGAAACTAGTTTCTTCATAAATTAAAATAAATAGTGTTTTTGGTAATTGTTTTGTTTTAATTTAATTTATTTAAAAGTTAATACTGATAGTACTCTTTACAAAAAATATTGATATCTCATAAAAAAAAAATATCATTGAAAAAAGACCAAGTTCCAAAAAGTTCCTCATACATAAATTTATAGCTCTTGAAACTTAGGAAAGAACCTCTGCAAAAATTAAGTTTATAAAATCTTAATATATAAATCAGGAATTTGTATGTATGTAGGGTTGTCATTTACAATATCACAGCCCAAACGGTAGCAGATATCGAAAAATAGATGGGTATGAACCCCCATCCCCAAAATCATGATCTACGACCCCAGAAAAACTATCAGAACTAAAATATGTTAAGCCGTTTTCGAGTTTCGGCCAATGTTATAATTTATTCACCAAAATCGGTAAGTTACTGTCCGATATTTTAAAATTTGTCGCGACAACATATCAACTCAGGACGAGAATGTTTTAGGTGGCCCTTTAGTCCTTATTTTAGGACATGTTCTGCAAAGGTATGGCCAGCCATTCCAGAGTTACGAGTTAAAAAGCGGGAAAGGACAAAATAATATTTTAAATTTACTAAAAAGTCAGAATGGCCGTGCCCTAAGGCACCTGGCGAAACGTTTAAATCTAGGTTTTTAAAGGTTGCAATATACAGGGTGGACACAAACCAATACCCACCCCCCAATTTCCATTGTCCTTGAAAAACAAAGATAGCAATATAAGAATCGTAGCGAAGCATGGGCAAAACAGCTAGTATTAAATACAATAGACAACCCCAATCATTTCCTCTCCTTAAGTTTCGGTACCGGGAGTCGATTAGCTTATTTGTGTCGCTAAAACTGAATTGTATACTACGAGTTTTCAGATCCTCCTTTCAAGGGAGCGTCAATTAGATCTTGCTTCAAACGATGGGGTGTAATCTTTTGAATTTTTCAGTTCTCTTTGGTGGTAATTGCTTCCAATCCAATTAATACTAACTAACTTCCGCAATGAAAACTAGGTGACATCCTTACGGGTGACTGATGGTCAGAAAGCAACTTTGCAATATTATTATTTTACTGGTGTAATTATATTATATGATGACAATAAAATTTGCTCTTAAAGAGCAAACAACAACATATTTGGAGCCATAGTCTCTTACATCTGGCTACCATCGGAGACGACGATGAGCCTTCTTTGGTTTATTGACAGCGCTGACGAAAACACAACTACAAGTCCGCAATTAGATTAAGTAAACAATTTTAAGTACTTTTTTAAAAATCATAATAAGTATTAATAAGGCAGATAAAATACTAAGACTCTTTGATCATCCCAGCTCTGATGATGTACTCAGAAGTGTACGAAACTAGTTGGTATTATATAATAACACAGTTTGATTAAAAACAACGTACCTCCTCAATGCAGAAGTGCCAAACTTAAAACAAAAGTATTTTGTGCGTATCTTTAGTTCGAAAGCATTTGATCAATTATTAATGAAAAAAGTCGAGTTTTTAATACTGAAGCACATTTAAGGTTCATTGAGCCCAAATCTTAAGTATCAGCCATAAATCCCTGTCTGTCTGCGAAAAAAGATATCTCAAAAACGGTAAGTGCTGGGGACAAAAAGTACGTACGTTTGTCAAAGACGAACCACAAAATTGTTGTTTGAAATCTAGTATACTGTCGGCGGTGTTTGCCAAATTTTTAGCATTTTGCCGTGTCCGTCATAATCCTGTCTTCATAGGAGAATCTTTAACCCTCTCAAGAGTAAGGATGTTGCGATATTATCGACATCCATAAATATCGATATTTTCTTTCGATATTTCCGATATTTATATTGATATCAGGGATTCGATAATATCGGATATCGGAAGAAAAATGTCAATATCGAATCAGAATGTCATAGAGCATATCAGATCCTTTGTGTTGTATAAAGTGGATTGACACTTCCTCCCCTATTTTATTCAATGATCATCCCTAGCAGCTCTTTGTTATTGTTTTTATCTTTAGTCTGGTTTTTATAGGAGTTCTTCTTATCAGAGGATTGTGGAAATTATTCTATTAGCTGCAGAGATTATATTCATATTGAGAACGGTTTTTATTTTAATATTATTTTGAATTTATTTGCTGGTTTTAAAGTAATCATAATCCGTAGAGTAAACTATCTTTCGATATTTCCTTTACGATAATATCGCGATATCGATAACGGAAAAAAATATTGTTATCGGATATCGCATAAAGACCAATATTGCATCAACCTTACCCAAGAGATGATAATAAGCTAGAAATTCGGTGGCTATTTGTATCAGTTTTATGCATGGAATTGATGACACTTTTACAATTACATACTCTTAGAATACCACACACTCTGCTGTTCATAAAAGATAATGTTCACAAACACACACACAAGTTCTAAAAGTGGAGGTACTCTAAGGAAACGTGTTTTGGTATTGAAAACTCGACATCGAAAACAGTCCATTACAATACTTTCTTTTCTTCTGTTCTATAGACAAGGAAAGACATGTGATGTTTACAACAGATTTTTTAGTTCTTCCTAGAGTTGGAGTATTTGTAAAAATATAATGTGTCACTTCTGCAACCCAATTTTTCAGTAGTTGTTCAATTTGAAATCTGTTTAATATTGGCCTAGGAGTATTCGCATTTTACTGTCAGGTAGGTTTTTCAATTCCTTCCGTATAGTTGGTCCGACCAGCGAGTTCCAACAAATATCGGTCAGGATGATCTAACCAATCTTTGGCGCTTAATTTGACGGTTTTCTGTTTCTCTGCTTCTTTGACCTGCCAATTTTTTATATCCAATTGTTTTTCCCTGAAAGACAAAATAGCGACCGTCATTGATCATCATTATACATACGGAACTCTCAAACATCTCGGATACCCAGCAGTATCCGAGATATGAAATATACATGTCGGATACTTAGCAGTATCCGAGATATGAAATATATATCTCGGATACCCAGCAGTATCCGAGATATTTTTTTTTAATTTGGTTTAACGTCTCTTTAACATCTATTGGTCATTTAAGACGGGGGTTTTACCCTCCATTCGCTGGAAACATGCAAACCAGCTCTCCACATTGACCTCACCGCGCTTGGGTTGAGTCGGAAAAAAGCCAGCATCACGAGGGCGCGAACCCACGCGAACACCCACATGGTACAACCTCGCTGCACGTTGCTTAAGTTCAGTTATCTAACGGGAACTGGTGTATTCAACGTGCCATAGACGCTGGCTATATATCCGAGATATGAAATATGTTGAAAATTAATCGACCTAATTAGCTCAGTTGATTAAGCATGTAGGTTTCTTCCTGGACAAAAGTCCCGCAGTCACGTGTTTTTTTCTCCTTCTTTTGGAATCCCGCCAAATACAATTCCCAACACGTTCTTAGTGCTGGCATGGGTATGAGTTAGGTATTCGTAGTGGTATGGGTTAAATTCCAACATGTTTCGTAGTGTTGGGAGTGGTATGGGTTAGGTTCCAACATGTTCTTAGTGTTGGGAGTGGTATGGGTTAGGTTCCAATATGTTCGTAGTGTTGGGAGTGGTATGGGTTAGGTTCCAACATGTTCTTAGTGTTGGGAGTGGTATGGGTTAGGTTCCAACATGTTCGTAGTGTTGGGAGTGGTATGGGTTAGGTTCAAACATGTTCTTAGTGTTGGGAGTGGTATAGGTTAGGTTCAAACATGTTCGTAGTGTTGGGAGTGGTGCGGGTTAGGTTCCAACATGTTCGTAGTGTCGGGAGTGGTGTTTGTTAGGTTCCAACATGTTCGTAGTGTCGGGAGTGGTATGGGTTAGGTTCCAACATGTTCTTAGTGTTGGGAGTGGTATGGGTTAGGTTCCAACATGTTCGTAGTGTCGGGAGTTGTATGGGTTGGGTCCCATCAACTATTACTTACCTACTCTTCACGTCGCCACAACCCCATACCTCTACACTGTACAATGCATAAGGTACTCCGGTAAAGGTAACTTTATTGAAATCGTTATTTATATCTAGCGAGGGTTTCCTGGGATCGGAGCCCGCTCGGATCCCCATTGGATAGCCTCGTATTGTTGTGTTAAGATAAATCAGTTTGGATCCCTCTGAAAATTTAAGAAAAAAAAAAAAAATCATTATACAGGGGACATTTGGCGTGGTTTAACATTTTAATTAATTAGGTGGTTTTTATCGAAAACGGGTCACTTTATTGATTTCTAGAGACAATATTAAAAGGTTGCGTTCAAAGTTATTCCAAGGTCAACTTTTTTTTTTTTTTTAATCGAACTTCATATATAATTTTGTTAAATTGGGATACTATGTCAAGTAAAACCATAATGAGGTAGATAATATAATACTATATCTTCACTTGCCTGTAAAAATAATTAAGATGTTGATTAAAGCTTACTAGTTTCGTGCTCTCCTGAGCACATCATCATGGTTGAACGAAGCCACATCACTGATCCTTTTCACCTCCACGTAGTTTGTCCAGAGGAATGTCGGGTCTATGCTCGGCAGACTAAGAGGTGGTGGACGTCATGTTAGGAGGGAACGAAACTAGTCAGCTTTAATCCACATCTTTATTATTTTTACAGTCAAGTGAAGATATAGTAATATATTATTTACCTCATTATCCAACTTTATATTTTTAATTGTGGTACTGAATTTTGAATTAAAAAAGAAATATTTTCGTAAAAAAAAAAAAAAAAATCGATTTGACTTAAAGTTTTTGAGATAACTTTGTTCTTGACTTGCTCTTAGCAAGAAACATAAGCGACACGTCCATTTTGAAATCTCAAGTGAAACATCAAGGGTTTATGCACGAATATTTCCAAATAGGCGTGCCGAATGCTTCAGCACAAAATTATCTCAAAAACTGTAAATCTTGCTCTTAGCAAGAAACATTAGCGACACTTCCATTCTGAAATCTCAAGTGAATACGACAAGGGTTTATGCACAAATATTCCCAAATAGACGTGCCAAATGCTTCAGGACAAAATTATCTCGAAAACTGTAAGTCGAACACCGCATATAAAAACAAAGTTGACCTTGAACGCGACCTTCGAGAGAAATTTCATGGTCACAATAATATTTTCCCCAAATATCGATGAATATTTTGATTCGAATGTTTTTTTTTATTCGTAAAATGAACCGTTTTCGATAAACTCCACCTGATTAAATAAACTTCCTCGGCATGTATATGGAACACATGGGCTGTGAACATGAGAGAAAAAGCAAAGTTTGGAGACGGCGGAAATGACAAAGTGGATAGATTGAGAAATGATCAAAAAATGCTTGAGATTGTTTGTGGTTGTCAGTAACGATTGCAACCACATCACTGATCCTTTTCACCTCCACGTAGTCTGTCCAGAGTGATGTTGGGTCTACGCTGGGCAGACTAAGAGGTGGTGGACGTCATGAGTGCATGGGTTACTACCCATAGGAAACAAATGTCTGCTATTGTTGGGTCAAAACTTCATAGATGATTGGTTCTACCTATCAAAACCCGTCGAAATCTTTTTCCGACTAAAGATCGCCAATCTTTTGTTCCGACAATACCCCCCCCCCTTTGTTTCAACTATGGAGTGGATAGATTCAACTCGGTTGGTTCAAGTCTGTAATTTTAGATTTGAAGAAAGTGACACCAGCCAGAGCAAAGCTAGGCGGCAAAAGAAGTTCGTGTTGATTTTTGGAGACTCTTCCCAGACTGATCTATTTCTGGCAACACATTGGTTCCGGGCACTCGGTTAGGTTTGTATAGATGCGCCGAAATATTGATTTGTAATTTTCGCTGTTTGGCTCTTGAAAGCTCACACTTTTAGTAAAAGCTCTTTAGAAGTTGCTTAAGTCTTTCGGGGGCAGTAGTTAGTTTAATAATCACCTCTTTTTTTTTAGAATTTATTGCGCGGAAATTTTCGAGCTTCCAGTACATTCCAAGAGCAGTGGTTCATATACCAAACCACCTATTTTCCACCCCCTCAGGGGCAGAACTTATTTTTCCTTGTTGATGAATGTTAAAATGAATAATTATTTGACATTCTAAAAAGCAATATTTTTTCCCAAAGTACCTACGACCTTTCATTTGATCTCTTGTGGTGTGTCAAATGAAAGGTCTTGCTCATGAAAGATCATGGAAGGGTACAACATTTCTGCACATACAGAGTTGCAAATAAATGGTTGTTATACTAACCACTGTCCCAGAAATGTCATATAAAACATATATTCCGCTCCTCAAAGAGTTAACTCCAGTTATCTGGTGTATAAACGCTGGCTTCACTTACTTTCTATTACTTTGTACAAAGGTAAAATTTGAATTATTATACAATCTTGTGCGCCCCAATATTGATGTGATTCGTGCCATTCAGATGTGGCGCCTATACAGAATACGACATCATGCTCACCACGCAGGAACGTCAGAGTGGGACCACGATAACTTAATACATGATGAAGAAACCTATTGAGAGAGACAGACAAATAAATAAACAAGTGTGTTACGTATACGCTATGTCATTCTTTGGAATCAACTAGGAAAATAAAAAAATGGTGACACATGGGTTTATTCTCTACAAGATCAAAAAAAAATTACACCCCAAAAATTACATATTTTACATTTCAGGGGCGTAGAATCCAAAAATCAAAGAAAATAATCCATTCGTACGCTGCTCCCGTACCACCAGTAGTAAATTTCATCCCCCCCCTTCCAAAAAAAAAAACACTTCGCGGTAAAAAGTTCCCGCCAAATCATTAGACACAAAAAGCACTGAAATCAAAACAGTACCCACCTCAATGGAATATTTTTTTCCCTCTTTTAAAACTTTTTTCCATTTTTTTTTCACTTGTGAAAATCTCACAAAACTCACAAACCTCTCCTTTATGTTTTTTATTCGCAACTTTTCGCATTTTAAAAACTCACTTTCACAATTTGGTGGTGTGTCTTCTTGACAACCCTAACTCAAAAGGTGTGAAAGTGAGTTCCAGAAGAAAGGCGTAAAGGAGAGGTTTGCGAGTTTTGTGAGACTGTTAAAATGGAAAAAAGGGAAGAAAAAAGATATGCAATTGAGGCAGGCACTAAATTTGGAAAAGGGTTTTTCGAAGGTTAGACTTAGTGATATTGGAGTGAAATTTGAAAATACCTTGTAATGCTATAATGCCCACAAACATTGTGACATAATATTCTTTAAAAAATTGACTAATTTCGACTTCCCATTCCGAACAAATTTAACGTTCAAGGATGTTATTCGACGTAAAAATTTAATTCTAATTAAGTTTGAAGAGATCACTTTTGTTTAATAAAATGCATCGTTCGGATGTTATAAGCCAAAAACTAAAATTAGCGGAAAAATTAGGCGGTTTTGGCCACTAACAAATTTAGCTCACCACAGAAGCCGTCCCAAATTTGGATTACGATTATTCAGGATGAAATAAAATCCATATTTCGCTTTTGGGAAATTTATTTCAGACTCACCTCTTTTTTCATCTAATTTGATTGGGCTATTTACGGTCGGTATGGGATGTGGAATCCTTGGGATGATTTTTGCGTCCACCGCATATGAGATTGTTAGGTCACGGACGTTTTTGTCTGTTTGGGTGTCCTCCCTTGGTAGGAATGTCAACCGATTCACTGATGGATGTCGTGGCGGACGGGAGCGCCAGAGGCTCTGTGTGGTTGTTTAGGGGATTCTGTTTAGGATGTTGCACATGTAGTTGCAGCATAAGTTGCGTATGTACAAGTAAAAAAATTGAAGAAAAATATTTATTTGCGCTAAATTATCATGTCCCCATATTTAGTAAGAATCGCAGCTTTACAAGGTTTTCATTGTCAGTATTCTATGTTCAATTCATGATCGCTTGTGAATTTTTTCTTCTTCTACAAATTCGTCTAATACTAGTAATTGAGATTTGTGTGTCACAATCTAATTATACAAGTCAGCCTCTTATACCAAACACTGTGATCATTATTGTCGGCCCCCAAGATGACTGGTTCTTCGTACCGGAGCTACTCGTGTCCTCGGACACGGCCAAAGACCATCAAAACCGTTCCGACGACAACTCACTGTGTTTTTCCTCCGTTGGACCCAGCCGTACTGCTCCAGATACTTCCTCAAAGAGTTGGTATATAAATCCTTACTAAACCCTGAAGTACCTGATCGTTGTCGTCTATGCATGCTGGCTGCTCATGATGTAAATGCTGGCTGCTCATGATGTAAATCATGAGCAGCCAGCAACTATCCATTAAACCCAACTAATCTAGAGCCGTCGGCATTATGGACAGATCCTGTTGGAGAGGCCGCCTTTCTTGGCCTGAAGACAGTGAGAGCGTTGAGAACGTTAACAACAACAAATCATTATTGTCATTTTTACTTCCCTTATTCTCTAAAAAGGATTTTTTAAATGCCAAAGGCAGTTTGGGATCTCCAGAGCACAAATACTGCGTGTCCCAAAAGTCCAAGACCACCTGAATATCTTTTAAATGGCTTTATGTGGAGTTTTGGAATTTTGCATGGTATTATATCCCAAATTAAACCACCTGATGGTGAGACCAATTTTTCAGGGGCGGGTTCCATGTAGCCCCCAGGGGGTCCAACTTTTCTTTTTTAAATACGAACCCTTATCTTGTGATACATTTTCAGAAAGACAATAAAATTAAAAGTACTTTGCAACAAAATTTCCAAGACATGACTTCCAAGAGTGTCTAAAACTAGACGAATTGTCCGAAACTAGTCGAATTATGTCTAAAAAAAAAATGGGTTCCCCGACATTGGTGTCCTACGCAATTATTCATTATCCCATTGCAAATAATTCGCCTAGTTTTAGACACTCTTGGAAGTCATGTCTTGGAAATTTAAAATGCCCGACATTTTGAAACCAAACACGCTAGATGTGTGAATTTTAATTTTATTTTCTGAAAATGTATCATAAGATGGGGGTTCGTATTTAAAAAACAAAATTTGGACCCTCTGGGGGCCACATAGGACCCGCCCCTGAAAAATTGGTCACACCATCAGATGGTTTAATTTGGATATAATACCATGCAAAATTTCAAAACTCCACATAAAGCCGTTCAAAAGAAATTCAGGTGGTCTCGGACTTTTGGGACACGCTATATAAAGTTTCAGCCTCTCTGTCTGTGAACAAGATATCTCAAGAATAGTCAGTCCGATAGACTAAGCATGAAGTCCGAGGCCATTCTTGTATTACTAGACGAGACGGTGAGAGTAGAAACAAACCTGTTAGCGCCAAGACCATCTTGATTGCTGTTGTACAACAAAGTCCAATGTGAGGGACAGGACAGTTGAAGCTGAAGTAAACAAAACATAAAACTTATTATAATGTACGGACCGTACCACAATGTGAGGGACACGACAGTTGAAGCTGAAGTAAACAAAACATAAAACTTATTATAATGTACGGACCGTACCACAATGTGAGGGACAGGACAGTTGAAGCTGAAGTAAACAAAACATAAAACTTATTATAATGTACGGACCGTACCACAATGTGAGGGACAGGACAGTTGAAGCTGAAGTAAACAAAACATAAAACTTATTATAATGTACGGACCGTACCACAATGTGAGGGACAGGACAGTTGAAGCTGAAGTAAACAAAACATAAAACTTATTATAATGTACGGACCGTACCACAATGTGAGGGACAGGACAGTTGAAGCTGAAGTAAACAAAACATAAAACTTATTATAATGTACGGACCGTACCACAATGTGAGGGACAGGACAGTTGAAGCTGAAGTAAACAAAACATAAAACTTATTATAATGTACGGACCGTACCACAATGTGAGGGACAGGACAGTTGAAGCTGAAGTAAACAAAACATAAAACTTATTATAATGTACGGACCGTACCACAATGTGAGGGACAGGACAGTTGAAGCTGAAGTAAACAAAACATAAAACTTATTATAATGTACGGACCGTACCACAATGTGAGGGACAGGACAGTTGAAGCTGAAGTAAACAAAACATAAAACTTATTATAATGTACGGACCGTACCACAATGTGAGGGACAGGACAGTTGAAGCTGAAGTAAACAAAACATAAAACTTATTATAATGTACGGACCGTACCACAATGTGAGGGACAGGACAGTTGAAGCTGAAGTAAACAAAACATAAAACTTATTATAATGTACGGACCGTACCACAATGTGAGGGACAGGACAGTTGAAGCTGAAGTAAACAAAACATAAAACTTATTATAATGTACGGACCGTACCACAATGTGAGGGACAGGACAGTTGAAGCTGAAGTAAACAAAACATAAAACTTATTATAATGTACGGACCGTACCACAATGTGAGGGACAGGACAGTTGAAGCTGAAGTAAACAAAACATAAAACTTATTATAATGTACGGACCGTACCACAATGTGAGGGACAGGACAGTTGAAGCTGAAGTAAACAAAACATAAAACTTATTATAATGTACGGACCGTACCACAATGTGAGGGACAGGACAGTTGAAGCTGAAGTAAACAAAACATAAAACTTATTATAATGTACGGACCGTACCACAATGTGAGGGACAGGACAGTTGAAGCTGAAGTAAACAAAACATAAAACTTATTATAATGTACGGACCGTACCACAATGTGAGGGACAGGACAGTTGAAGCTGAAGTAAACAAAACATAAAACTTATTATAATGTACGGACCGTACCACAATGTGAGGGACAGGACAGTTGAAGCTGAAGTAAACAAAACATAAAACTTATTATAATGTACGGACCGTACCACAATGTGAGGGACAGGACAGTTGAAGCTGAAGTAAACAAAACATAAAACTTATTATAATGTACGGACCGTACCACAATGTGAGGGACAGGACAGTTGAAGCTGAAGTAAACAAAACATAAAACTTATTATAATGTACGGACCGTACCACAATGTGAGGGACAGGACAGTTGAAGCTGAAGTAAACAAAACATAAAACTTATTATAATGTACGGACCGTACCACAATGTGAGGGACAGGACAGTTGAAGCTGAAGTAAACAAAACATAAAACTTATTATAATGTACGGACCGTACCACAATGTGAGNGTAGGTAGAACAGGTCATTTCCAACACAAAATAAATATATACAGGGTGAACCTGAATAACAGTGACACAGAAACAGGGTAGGTAGAACAGGACATTTCCAACACAAAATAAATATATACAGGGTGAACCTGAAAAACGGTGACACAGAAACAGGGTAGGTAGAACAGGACATTTCCAACACAAAATAAATATATACAGGGTGAACCTGAATAACGGTGACACAGAAACAGGGTAGATAGAACAGGACATTTCAAACACAAAATAAATATATACAGGGTGAACCTGAATAACGGTGACACGGAAACAGGGTAGGTAGAACAGGACATTTCCAACACAAAATAAATATATACAGGGTGAACCTGAATAACGGCGACACAGAAACAGGGTAGGTAGAACAGGTCATTTCTAACACAAAATAAATATATACAGGGTGAACCTGAATAACGGTGACACAGAAACGGGGTAGGTAGAACAGGACATTTCCAACACAAAATAAATATATACAGGGCGTCCCTGAAAAACGTTGACACAGAAACAGGGTAGGAAGTACAGGTCATTTCTAACACAAAATACTCTATTGAGCGCCAGCGTCTATGGTACGTTGGATACACCAGTTCCCAACAGACCACTGAAGTTAAGCAACGTCCAGCGAGGTTGTGCCATATAGGTGTCCACGTGGGTTCGCGTCCTCGTGATGCTGGCTATTTATCCAGCCCAACCCAGGCTGGGTGAGGTCAATGTGGGTAGGTGGTTTGCAAGTCTTGAATGACCAATAGATGTTAAAGAGACGTGAAGCCAAATTAAAAGAAAAAAAAACTCGATAGCTATCAAAAAACATGGAACCTTTCTTTACAATAAGTAAAAAAAAAAAAGATTTTTTTCTATGAAATATCAACTTGAGATGTAGTGAACAGTGAACAGCATTGATATGAATAGAAATTATGCGCGGACATTTTTTTTTTAAGCGGGCGGTGTTTCTCAAATTTCATTATACCTAATCACGTAAAATATTAAAACATAAAAATTAAATGAATGGTGATCCGCTGTGTCTTTTATCCCATTGAGTTGGAGGGGGGAGGGGGCACGGGCCCCTAAATAATTCCCAATCTTGAGACCACATGGAAATACGTAAATAAAAAATCGTCAAAAATTCTGTGATTCGTCGAGGTACTTTTTTTCGTCATCTCGATGGCAACACTGGATGAACCTTCGTTATTGAGAGAGAGAGAAACTGCAATCGAAAGACCTCAAGGTCAACTACAATTAGGTGCTTTGATGTTCCCTAGAATGCATGTTGTAGCCATGAAAGGCATTTGTGGTAAGTTCTACAGTTTTTAACAAATTAATCATACCTGGATAAACATTGCATTAAAAAGTACTGCCCAGGACTCGAACCCCCGGCCTCTAGGTGACGAGTTCCTCCCCCCCGTTCGCCCTCCAAATTTTCTATTAGGTATATTGTGCCCCCCCCCCAACAAGATGGCTAATTATCAAAAAAAATTGGAAGCCATCCGTTAGAAATTATATATAAAAAAAAAATGGCAGGTATCCGTTCATAGCTCCGCCAAAAATGTGAATTCTATTGTAGAGATTCCATGTTTTTTGGTGGCTATCTGCTCATAGATTCGCCAAAAATGTGGAATATGAGAGGATTTTGATGTCGTTTAGCACTTTGAGTACTGACATGTTTTATCTAATGAACACCCATTAGTTTCTAAACTTTTTGAGTACTGACATGTTTTATCTAATGCGTATCCATTAGTTTCGAAACTTTTTGAGTACTGACATGTTTTATCTAATGCATATCCATTAGTTTCGAAACTTTTTGAGTACTGACATGTTTTATCTAATGCATATCCATTAGTTTCGAAACTTTTTTTGTAACAATATGAAGATATTTAAATGGACCTCCCTGTGTAGTGGAATGTCAGGCGCTGTCAACTATTGAATTGACAATACAAATATTATTACTCGCCTGACTTTTGTTTTCCTCAATTTTCTCGATGACGTTTCGGTACCCTGTAGACAACGTATGTACAATATATCTATGAAGGAGAGTTATGACTTTAGGGCAATTGTCTTGAATCCAGTGGCCCATGTAGGAGATACCGAGGACTTCTTTCTTGTGAAACTGAAAGTTACAACCAAAATACATTAAAACAGTCTTAGTAGCTCAGTTGGTAGGTGGCGAATTAGTAACCAGAAGGCTGTTGGATTCGAACTAACTAAATTATGTGATTATAACTAATTACTTTTATCTCTTCTTCTTTCTATTATTTTAAAGTGGTGCGTGTCAACTGGATTTGTTCTATACACCACTGAGCAGCACTAACATCAGTTGGAGTAGTTTGGTCATGTGGAGGTAGGAAATGATTTTCCTTGCTTCATCGATGGATAGTAGAGGTGTGAGAAGACGTGGAAGCCCCATGTCCTTTTTGACAGTCTCGCAACTTTTGCATTCGTCTAAGATGTGACCAACTGATAGCTGAACTTGACAGATATCACATGTAGGTGGAGTGAATTTTGTTATGAGGTAACAATGAGTCAGATTTATATGGCCAAGTCTAAGTTGAGTAAAATCAACTTGTTCTCTTCTGGTAAGGTTATTTTGGTAAGTCATAGTTTGAATATTGTTCTTATGTTTCCTTAATTTGTTGTCGGTTTCAAGGAGCCACTCGGAATTCCATTTTTCCAGAACACATTTCTTAAAATAGAGTTTTAGGTCGGTGGCAACTGCATTTTTTTCTGGTGGTAGGTTGCTGACGGATGTTCGGACGGCTAACTTGTCAACTTTCTCCTTACCCTGTATATCCACGTGTGAATTTTATCTCTCAAAAAATTATCATTGAAAAAAGGGCAAGTTCCAACAACTTTTCCAAAAACATTCCGCCCATGAATGTAGTTTATCTTTTAGCTGCTTCTTACAGTTAAATTTTATTGCACTTTATTTTGTCTCAATTCTTTTAAAGTAATCGCAAGAAGAATTGCAAAATNTAGTTTGGTCATGTGGAGGTAGGAAATGATTTTCCTTGCTTCATCGGTGGATAGTAGAAGTGTGAGAAGACGTGGAAGCCCCATGTCTTTTTTGACGGTCTCGCAACTTTTGCATTCGTCTAAGATGTGACCAACTGATAGCTGAACTTGACAGATATCACATGTAGGTGGAGTGGATTTTGTTATGAGGTAACAATGAGTCAGATTTATATGGCCAAGTCTAAGTTGAGTAAAATCAACTTGTTCTCTTCTGGTAAGGTTATTTTGGTAAGTCATAGTTTGAATATTGGTCTTATGTTTCCTTAATTTGTTGTCGGTTTCAAGGACCCACTCAGATTTCCATTTTTCCAGAACACATTCCTTAAAATAGAGTTTTAAGTCGGTGGCAACTGTATTTTTTTCTGGTGGTAGGTTGTTTACGGATGTTCGGACGGCTAACTTGTCAACTTTCTCCTTACCCTGTATATCCACGTGTGACTTTTATCTCTCAAAAAATTATGATTGAAAAAAGTTCAAGTTCCAACAACTTTTCCAAAAACATTTCGCCCATGAATGTAGTGATATCTATTATTGAAGCCAAGTTTCTTCTAGCTGCTTCTTACAGTTCAATTTATTATCGCACTTTATTTTGTCTCAATTCTTTTAAAGTAATCGCAAGAAGAATTGCAAAATACTAACTTTTTACAAACTTCATAACTTATATAATTATATTTTTACTTTCCTTATCCTATAATAAATGGTACGGAATTCCGTACTAGACTTAACACTAGCCAGCGTCCATGGCACGTTGAATACACCAGTTCCCGTTAGATCACTGAAGTTAAGCAACGTCCAGCGAGGTTGTATCATGTGAATGTCTGCATGGGTTCGTGTTCTCGTGATGCTGGGCATTTTCCGGCTCAACCCAGGCTAGGTGAGGTCAATATGGGTAGCTGGTTTGCAAGTTTCCAGCGAATGGAGGGTAAAGCCCACGTCTTGAATGAATAGATGTTAAAGAGACGTTAAGCCAAATTAAAAAAAAAAAAAAAAAAATCATTGTTCACTGATTAAAATGAAATTCAAATAGATTGGTAGCCTTTAGTTGTTAATCTTGCTCAAAACTTTATTTTAATTAGATTTAGCTTCGGCTGTTGACGTTGCTCATTGGTTATACAATTATTTTAATTAGAAAGAGACTTGAAATTTGGTATGTATGACAATTATAAACATACAACCAATCCTATCGAGATATTTTGTTCACAAAACACGGACCAATGCCTGAAACTCGAGATTTGGGCTCTGAGGATATCAAAACGTATTTTGGCATTGAAAACTCGACATCGAAAAATTTTATCCATTAGGTAGGTACAAACAATACTTTTTTTTTATACAGATAAGGAAAGTCGTAAGATGTTCACTAGGGTGGGTCGAAAAACAAAAATATTTTTTAAAAAAATTAACGCTATAGCGTAGAAAAGTTGTATCTGATCGTGTTCAGGTTTTTGAGCCAAAAAAGAAATCGGACCATGTTGACTTGTTTAATGAAAATATTCTACTTTGCACGTGACCTATAATATTAAAAAAAAAACAGCAACAACATAAACAACAACAACAAAAACAACAACAACAGTAATAGCAGCAACAGCGAAATCAACAAAAACAAAAGCAACAACAACAGCAGCCACAACAAAAACAACATCACCTTCCATAATCCGAGAGAAAAATCATTTTCAGGTGTTAGTCCTGGCTTGGCTGCCAATGCTTCGGACCCTCCCCCCCCCCNTTTTTTTAAAAAAAAAAAGGTAACCAGATAACGGCTGATTTGATAAGTTTTAACTTACTGCGGAGTCAACAACGGCTTGGAGTGTTTTGAAAATTTGTCGACATGATTGGGGTCCTTCTGGATAATGGTCCATGGTCAGCTTGTACACAGTGTACAGGAGATCCGAAAACTGTTTCTGATCAATACCTTCCTTGCCATCAGAGAACATCTGAAAATAAAGAGACCATTAATTCTATCATAGCGACTCGAACAGTAAATGTGGAAACATGTGGACAGCCGCAGCCGCACTGTATCACACTCAAGTAACATTAAGACTATGCATATCAACCAACGACATTATAATTATTACCCAAGTTAAGATTACAGTATGTATACCAAGTTCGATTAATTTGTCACTGTCGACGTGCACACCCAATCAGCTGATATGCCGAATTGCCGATAGCACCGTACGAGGTGTGACAAGTAATGATACTGATTCCATAAAAACCGTATACTGAAAAATTATTCTTCAACTCTGCCATTCTCTTCAAAGTAGTCCTCGTGGGCAGCTATACATCGATTCCAGCGCGTTTTCCACGCTTACGGCCGCTTGGATGTCCATAATAGAATCAAAATGAGTTCCTTTGACCGCTTATTTTAGAGCAGAGGTTTCCAAACTGGGGGGCGCGCACTCCTAGGGGCGCATGAAGGCAAGCCAAGGGGGACACGAGACCAGTTGGAATATTATCATTTAGTTGAAATATATGTACGCAATTTTTTTACAAAGGTAATTTTATTGAACATGATGTTTAGAAAATTTCAATGAGATAGCATTCAGCAACACCCATACCCATTCATAATTTAACGCCAGGGGGCGTGGGAGGCTTTCATTTCAAGAAAAAGGGGCGCGATACTAACAAGTTTGGGAACCCCTGCTCTAGAGAACAGATAAAAGTCACAGGGTGACACATCGGGCGAATAAGGCGGCTGTTGCAACACGGCGATCCATTTAGAGGTCAAATACTGGGACACGGTGTGGCACGGCGCGATGAAGGATCCAGTTGTTTGCGATGTCTGGGCGCACCCTGTTGACTCGTTTTCGCAATCTTTCGAGTTCGTGAAATATACAACCAGTTTTGTTTGCGATGTCTGGGCGCACCCTGTTGACTCGTTTTCGCAATTTTTCGGGTTCGTGATCTTTCTCAGATCAGGTCTTTCTAATATTGTTGCGGCTCAGTTAGCGCAGAATGTTTTACTTACCGTCACTTAGATGTTCACTTGTTGCTCTTTGTTTAGAATTCCAATGATTCGTTCGGTCCGTTTACTTACCGTTACATAGATGTTCACTTGTTGCTCTTCGGTTAGAATTCCAATGATTCGTTCGGTCCGTTTACTTACCGTTACATAGATGTTCACCTGTTGCACTTCGGTTAGAATTCCAATGATTCGGTCGGTCTCTGTTTACTTACCGTTACATAGATGTTCACCTGTTGCTCTTCGGTTAGAATTCCAATGATTCG
>CM022881.1:2482139-2499410 GCA_012654025.1 Pachypsylla venusta
TCCCCCTTTTGCTTTTGTTATATACCTATATGTATATTAATAAAAATACTCAGGCATAGAATAGGGACCAATGTTTATATTAGTTATGTTATATAATTAGGAAAGATATTTGTAATGTGTATAAAATATTCTCATGAATATAAAGGCACAATAAACTTTAATAATAATAATAATAACTAGAAATGGCTAACATTTGGCCCCGCTGATTATATGAATATGTATAATTAATGTCTATACCAAAGTACATTAAAATCGATAAAAGTGTTCGAGAGTTATCGTGGTACAAAAAGAAAAACTGAGCAGTGTCGCTTACGGTGTCCGACAGACGAACAAACCGATATTTTAATTCTATTTTTGGATATTTTAATTCTATTTTTGGAATAATACCTACTTCCCAGTTGAGAAATGATCGGGGAGGCATTTATTTGTATCAAATCAGTCTCGAATGACCAATAGATGTTAAAAAAAAAATATATCAAAGCTAAAACTTTGTCACAATGCATTTCCCTATGTTATCATTCAATTCTATTTCTTCGCTTGGATTCGAACTAACAGTGACTTACATGCAAACATAATTACACCACGTCCTTTGAACTATACGCGTCGCTCACTTAACGCCTTATGCGAATTACACCGGGCAGGAGCCCCCCATAGAATTATGTGATTTTGAGCAGTATTGGATCACAAGGGGGTGAAATGGTGGCCATTTTAAATGAGCGAGATCTACAGTTCCCAATTCTACAAGTTATGTACTTTTACTATCGCTGACTCTGTGAACGCTGACTCTGTATGTACAATAATGTTGTGTAATGAGAGATGAGGATAGTAAATGATTGATCGAAAGAAGTGAGTTCTAGTTTTCTACACCACTATTTTTCTTTAAACACGTACTTGTCTGTCATTTCCACGATAACTTTCGAACGCTTAGTCCCATTTTGACGAAAAAAGGTTACGGAGTCGTTGTGTTCGATGGTCAATTTTGTCTAAACTTGTTTTATACGTTTTTAAGTGTATATATTGCAATAAGGTCTTAAATTTAACCAAAAACATTCAAAGAACATTTTAAAACCAACACCAGGTTTTCAGGTTCATTATTAGGACCAAGTTGTTATATTGACACTTTTATAAACATATTTAAACTACTACTGTATATCAATGGTAGGTCTATGCCATATTATTCTGAGCCCAAGAATCTCAAGGTTGCACATACACACACCTATTATGTCAGTAGCCAGGCAGCCCTCAGGGCCCTAGGCTCTTATAATTCTGTATCGAAGCTAGCCTGGGAATGTCCCGACACTCTAAAACTTCTCGTAAAGGACAGTCATATAATTCATAGTGGGTCCCTGGCCACGAAGGCATTGCTGACAATGAAAGAGCGGACGAACTGGTAAACATAGACGTATCAATAAGCCACCTACGGTTGAAAATCAAACACTGGGAATACCAAACGAAAGTTCAACAGTTAAAAGAGAAACTGAGGAGACCCGTGAGTATTCATTGCAGGCTTAGACCTACCTACCGTCTCTGTAAAGGGGCACCAGAGTCAGCAGAAGGTAAATATGTATTTTAGGGTAACTTAAAAAATGGTCGAAAAAAAGTTTTCTATTTTAACCCAATTAGAGAGATTAGGAAACGTTTTTACGGCCATTGCGTATGTACAAACGTCCAACATGGACACATAACGGCCAGTAAAAAAAAATTTAGATTTTTTTTTTTTTTTTTGAAAAGTTACCCTAAAATACATATTTACCCAGCAGAATATAAGTATAGTCTGCAAACGCGAAGCCTCTCATAAATGACTGAACAATTTTCAACGATGAGTTTAACCCCTAAAGAAGTCATAGCAATCAGTCCCTTCCTAGGGGGGATTCTAACTTCATCAGGGATTAAGATCTATTTAAAATTTGAAAGGTAAAATAAAATACATATTTACCGGGACAAGTCACACAAGAACTATTGTGGGTCGCAGTGACAATAGCCTCCATTTATGAATGTTGCTGGTGGTCCTATAAGCCTACAGTAATACCAAAAGATAATTCTTACCGTTGCAAGCAAGTCTGTTGGTAATGTTTGTTTTGAGAAAGTATCAGTTGCAGCTAATTCTTTTCTTGAATTATTTCGTGATAAACTTTTAGACTTTCCGTTCAGATTGTGAGATGATTGAGAACTTCCCATTTTTTGTTTTTGTTGAACAACCTAAAACACATCTATCATAGTTGGGATAAGATACTGATAATTTTTTTAAGAAAATACTGTAATTTTTACTGATAGTCAATCAATCTTAAAGTTATATTAATGATAACAGCCAGCAACAAAACTCTGGCAAAACGTTAGTAGCTAGTAGCCTTACTCTGGTTCTGAAACCGGGGAGGAGTGTCTGGCAACCCTTTGAATTTTTTTAACCAATTTTAACCCAATTAGAGGTTAGGAATTTTTTTAGTTTTTTACGGTCATGCCTCTATTGCTTATGTACATCCGTCCAAAATGGATCCATGACGGCCAATAAAAAAGAAAGCTTTAAAAGAAAGAAAAAAAAGGGTTGTCAGAGACTCCTCCCCGGTTTCGGATGACGGATCTGGAGTATGGCATATGACAGACAATCCTGGACAGGAAAAATCCCTTTTTCCCAAATCCCACCACTTTTAATCCCATGATATCCTTAATATTTCTCCCCTTAAAGTGTTGTGTTCCAAGGCATGGCCGTTAAAACGTTTCCTAACCTATCTGGGGGGGGGGGTTAAAATAGGTCAATAAAGCTAACAAGTATACATAAAAAGTTAAAAATAAAACAAAAAAAGGCGGCCGGAGAGATGAAGAGATATTGCAAATTGCAAGCTGCAAATGGGAAAAATCCCGCGTGTTCGAAAATCCCTCGTTTCTTGCCAGGATTTTCTGCCAGGTGCCGCTTTCACGGATATGAGTGAAGCATATCACAGAGAATCCTGGAAAGAAAAATCCCTTTTATCTAAATCCCACCACTTAATCCCGTGATATCCTTTATATTTTTCCCCTTTCTGATCTTCTCTATAGATACTTATAAAACGCAAAGCCCAGTTGGTATACTGATTCACTGACTGACTGATAATCAACGTGGCTCCACGATGGCTAAACCTAGAATTTGAAATTTGACTCACAGATCCCTTTTTGTATTTAGGTGCGTAATAAGAAAGGAAAAAATCGAAAGTTCAAGTGGGAGCAAGTTACCGCCAAAAAAATACAAGAAATTGAAAAATACAACTTAGGTTGAAGTGTAATATATCTATTGTTGGCCGCTTTTTGCCGGTTCCGTCTAAAACCAGAATGTAAAGAGCTAGAACTTTCGTGCCTATTCATATCAATTTCATACAAGAAATATAAAAATAGAACTTAGGTTGAAGTCTAATATATTGTTGTCCGCTGATTATTTTAGTATTTTTTTCCCTCATAGTTTGAAGTTTATTGCTTACTAATTAGGTTGTTACTATATAAGAGGCTATTCGGATGATTATGTGATCCTGTTTTCTACAATGGACAGGATCCCATAAACTAACAGAGGTTTTCTTAGAGCTCTTGGCGATTTCCTCTATAAAAAAAGAATGGATCCGTTCTGTTACCTCCTAGGTGATGTGGAAAAACAGAAGAAATCCAAACCTCTTAAAGAAGATAAATACTGAAAGAGTTTAAAAAAACCTATATCATGGGCGCGATAGAGTACATCACCTGATAGGCAGAGGCGTAGGAACTTTGCTACGCCTTTTATATCTAGAAACATTCGATTATCGCTTGGGGGGCGCATTTCGAAATCTCTTCCGGGCGCCTATAACAGCTACCAGGTGGTCCTGCTTTGAAAAGTGTCTTTGTAAAGCCCTATATTTACACATTGTTTACATTATCTGTCTGTAAACTAGATGGGTTCAATGCCACGATGCTGTTATGGTATAACTTTTGCCCAGCCAATTATTTTGAATACATATATAGTAATGAATATTCAGAGGATTTAAACCTGAAAGTATTATTTTGAATACATATATAGTAATGAATATTCAGAGAATTTAAAATATGCATTGTGTGAAAAAATATATTATCCAACCAATGACGATGTGATATAAAAATACATAAATAGAAAATGTGTTGAACAGTATTTACCCTCTAGGGCCCCAACACATTTTCGGCCTTTGTTCGGGGCGCTAGGGGCGCCCCTGGGGTGATATCGAGAAAAGGAATACTGGTCGGTCATTTTGCCCAAAGATGACCTGTGCCAAATTTCATCAAAATCGGACCAACGGTTTGGCTACTAGAGCTCTGCACGCGATTCCGTACGTACGTCCCACGTGGAACGTCGGAAATATAGGTTTTTTGGACCCTATGGCTCCAAATATTTTCAAACATAAAAAATGACATAAAATAGTGAGAATATGATCCAAAATCAATAGGAAATGACGTATTTGATCTTTATTTTGGGTTTTGGGTTTAGGACAAAATAAGTCCAAATTTTCTGCACGATTACAATTCTTTATCTTCTATAGGAAGAGTAAGTAAAATGGTTACAATGTAAGTTCGTTTCCACATGGTGCACCCAGGGCAATCCTAAAGAACTAATACATCAGGCGATCTGGCATCATCTTTCTTATTATATATTTCAATATTTAATATTCTATCTGATGTGCAATAAAAAGCCATATGATAAATAACTCCTTGAATACGAAAGCATATACATTTGAATTAAAAGTTAAGAAATGTTAAAGATAATTATGAATACCCTAATAAGTTATACGAAATGTATTCTAAATAGTGCAGCTCCTTTAATTCTACTTATGCGTTCTTTTAGAGCAACTTTAAAGCATTCCAACGCAGAATACAGGGCAACATGGAGTTTTTTCAGTGCATACACACTGAGTATAAATCACAATCAAAGCAAACTGATCACGGTCGAACCAGCTTTGAGATCTTTCCTTAACAACGCCACTTGTCTTCTCAAACACAGGTACTTGTTGACCCCATTACACAACGATTGAGCAAATTAGAATTTATAGACCAAATGGGCGTGCGCATCATTAGGTGTCACAGTCGAACCAGTTTTGAGATCTTTCCTCAACAACGTCACTTGTCTTCTCAAACACAGGTACTTGTTGACCCCATTACACAACGATTGAGCAAATTAGAATTTATAGACCAAATGGGCGTGCGCATCATTAGGTGTCACAGTCGAACCAGTTTTGAGATCTTTCCTCAACAACGTCACTTGTCTTCTCAAACACAGGTACTTGTTGACCCCATTACACAACGATTGAGCAAATTAGAATTTATAGACCAAATGGGCGTGCGCATCATTAGGTGTCACAGTCGAACCAGTTTTGAGATCTTTCCTCAACAACGTCACTTGTCTTCTCAAACACAGGTACTTGTTGACCCCATTACACAACGATTGAGCAAATTAGAATTTATAGACCAAATGGGCGTGCGCATCATTAGGTGTCACAGTCGAACCAGTTTTGAGATCTTTCCTCAACAACGTCACTTGTCTTCTCAAACACAGGTACTTGTTGACCCCATTACACAACGATTGAGCAAATTAGAATTTATAGACCAAATGGGCGTGCGCATCATTAGGTGTCACAGTCGAACCAGTTTTGAGATCTTTCCTCAACAACGTCACTTGTCTTCTCAAACACAGGTACTTGTTGACCCCATTACACAACGATTGAGCAAATTAGAATTTATAGACCAAATGGGCGTGCGCATCATTAGGTGTCACAGTCGAACCAGTTTTGAGATCTTTCCTCAACAACGTCACTTGTCTTCTCAAACACAGGTACTTGTTGACCCCATTACACAACGATTGAGCAAATTAGAATTTATAGACCAAATGGGCGTGCGCATCATTAGGTGTCACAGTCGAACCAGTTTTGAGATCTTTCCTCAACAACGTCACTTGTCTTCTCAAACACAGGTACTTGTTGACCCCATTACACAACGATTGAGCAAATTAGAATTTATAGACCAAATGGGCGTGCGCATCATTAGGTGTCACAGTCGAACCAGTTTTGAGATCTTTCCTCAACAACGTCACTTGTCTTCTCAAACACAGGTACTTGTTGACCCCATTACACAACGATTGAGCAAATTAGAATTTATAGACCAAATGGGCGTGCGCATCATTAGGTGTCACAGTCGAACCAGTTTTGAGATCTTTCCTCAACAACGTCACTTGTCTTCTCAAACACAGGTACTTGTTGACCCCATTACACAACGATTGAGCAAATTAGAATTTATAGACCAAATGGGCGTGCGCATCATTAGGTGTCACAGTCGAACCAGTTTTGAGATCTTTCCTCAACAACGTCACTTGTCTTCTCAAACACAGGTACTTGTTGACCCCATTNACTTTAAAATAGACAGTTTCATATCGCACAAAAAAGATTCAGATCCTTCATCCGTTTGGAGTCATTTTTTAGTGTCCAAAGACGGTAAAAATGCAATGTGTAAAAAATGTAATGCTATTCTGAAAACTCTTGGTTGATCCACAAAAGGACTCCACACACATCTCTCAAGTTAAAAACTTGATTTTTTTATTTTTATTTTATCTACTTATTGTAGTAACTACCTACTTTTACTTGAAATTTGGAAGATTCCCAATTTTTTTCTAATCCCGGGATCCCGGGATTGTGACCGTTCCAGTCCCGAAACTTCGGGATTGTCAGGAAGGTTCGGGATCATAATCTCTATATCCTACTCAAGGGGAGTCGACATATAGTTTTTGAGGTTTGGCACGTTTCTCCTAACTAGCATAGCCCTATCAGACTCAACCGTGTAAAGGGTGCCAACTTTTGGATTTTTGTGTCTTTGGCTTAACAAGGCTATTCAATTATCTGCCCACCTTCCAACAGCAGGACGTTGTCCCTAGTGTAATTTATTGTCTTGAGTAAGACAGAGCTGGACAGTATCAGTATATCGTCTTAATCGCTTTTTACTACAATGGATTCTACAATGTGAAATTTTTATAGCCCCTGGCTGCCCGGGGTAAACATTTCTCAAACTAATTATTATACATTGAAATTCATAATAACAGCCATTTCAAAGATATGAGCTTTTCAAGAAAAAAAGACGTTTGTGCAGGTAGAGTCGAAAATTCTGTAACAAATTATATAAAATAATAGTTATGAGGCTGTGCGTTTTGAGCGACAGTCTTGCCAGAATGAACTTAATGTGGGGACCTACACATCAATTTAAAAAAAAATTAAATTACTAAAAAAAAATCCGGCGACCTACATACCAAATTTTATTCAAAATCAGCCAACGTTGTTAAGTGGCAAAACGCTCACGACGAGCTATGTACAGTAATTCTACGCCTGGATTTTTGGATTCCACGTATCTTGAAACGCATGTGTTACTTTGGCAGAATTTGTCTTAATTACAAAAATGGTTGTGTTTTAGATTGAAATAATTTCTAAGATTTACCCACAAACATACATACAAAGCAAGTTAAATAAAAGCCTTTAAAAAAATAGATTTTTTTTTTTTGCAGTAATTTGCTACATTTTTTNGTTTAGATTAAAGTCCGGGGTTCCCAAAGATCTCCAGCCCATCTTTGTTAATAAACAATTGTCACCACATTTTAAGGAGTTTTTTTACTATTTATTGTAATGGGCTGAAATTCTGGGGTCCCCAGAGCCGAGGAGTTTCAGCCTTTTGGTCCGTATGTGTGTCTGTCTCTCAGTGAGTCTGTCTCTGTGAACAAGATATCTCAAGAATGGCAATTGCTAGAGACTTGAAATTTGGTATGTATATGAACGGCAAAATAAGCTATTGGTGGAAATCAAATATACCGTTGGCGGTTTTATGCCGCTTTTTAGCGGTTTTCGCATATCCTGCTTAAAATGAGAACGGTAATAGCTAGAACTTGAGACTTGGTGCCTATTCATATCAATTTCATATAAGAAATTGAAAAATACTATTTAGGTTGAAGTGAGAAGCACTTCAAAGAATGTAACATAAATGAATGTCCCAGCAGCTAAGCCTTGTCCACTTAAAGGTGGCAAGGACGGTCATTCTCTCCATAATAATTTCCCAATGTGACAATCTTACCGGAACGTATCTCTTTAGGAAAAGTTCAAAGAATGTAACATAAATGAATGTCCCAGCAGCCAAGCCTTGTCCACTTAAAGGTGGCAAGGACGGTCATTCTCTCCATAATAATTTTCCAATGTGACAATCTTACCGGAACGTATCTCTTTAGGAAGCACTTCAAAGAATGTAACATAAATGAATGTCCCAACAGCCAATCCTTGTCCACTTTAAGGTGACAAGGACGGTCATTCTCTCCCCAATAATTTTCCAATGTGACAATCTTACCGGAACGTATCTCTTTAGGAAGCACTTCAAAGAATGTCACATAAATGAATGTCCCAGCCGCCAATCCTTGCATGATACCTGTCACTAATAATAGCTGATTTACATTTTGTTCAAACTTTTCAATTCCCAAAGCTATTCCAATACCAATTGGAGACATTAGAGAGAACCAAAAATCGAGTTGAGCGACACTTTTCACGGACAAATCACTTTGAATGAGTTTCAACCCTATGCTGAAACCGATGATGATCTGGAAAGATAAATCAAATGATACGGCTAAACCTGAAAACTTGAAAAGGTGTTTTGGGAATGGTATTTCAAGATAAGGGACATAAATGGTACGGAAAACCGTACTAGACTTTCCTTAATCATTCTATCGGACTACCATCGAATGTATATGTTGCTCTTCTAAAGTTTGAAGTCTTTTAGTGATATTATTATTATTATCTTCTTTTCCTGCTGACGTTGACCTATATTTTCAAAAGATTTGGCAGCCTTCGGCTGTGGACATTACTCTTTAGTGATGGTATTATTTTAAAAAGATTTGGCAGCCTTCGGCTGTGGACATGCTCTTTAGAGATATTATTAGTTTAAAAAGATTTGGTAGCCTACCGCTATTGAAGTTGGTCTATAATAATTGTATTGTTATAAAGAGATTTGGCAGCCTTCGGATGTTAACGTTGCTCTTTATTATAGATATAATTCGCCAGTCAAGGAATTTTCAAGACATATGATTAATATGCGCACTTCGCTTGGCGCCTTCGAGGCATTACCTTCCTGTCATGCGTACAATCATTTGCGACAGAAAATCTGTCCTCTATCTTTCTCCACTATGTCCCCAGTCATATTTGTTTGCATCAAAAGCCCGGAAACAATGTTAAGATCATAATTACCTTATGCATAACATGTTAAGATCATAGTTACCTTATGTATAACATGTTAAGATCAAAGTTACCTTATGATTAACATGTTACGATCATAGAGGTACCTTATGTATAGATCCATAGTTACCTATAATTACCTTATGCATAACATGTTAAGATCATAGTTACCTTATGTATAACATGTTAAGATCAAAGTTACCTTATGAATAACATGTTACGATCATAGAGGTACCTTATGTATAGATCCATAGTTACCTATAATTACCTTATGCATAACATGTTAAGATCATAGTTACCTTATGTATAACATGTTAAGATCAAAGTTACATTATGAATAACATGTTAAGATTATACTTACCTTATGTATAATATGTTAAGATCATACTTACCTTATGTATAATATGTTAAGATCATAGTTACCTTATGTATAACATGTTAAGATCATACTTACCTTATGTATAATATGTTAAGATCATACTTACCTTATGTATAATATGTTAAGATCATAGTTACCTTATGTATAACAACAGCAATAGCCACTTGGAGTACAGTGTTAAGATCAGGCTGAATCCCAATAGCCAATCCTTCAAATAGACTATGTAAGGACAGAGACACAAATAGAAGAACTGAACGAAAGCTAGAACTGTTTCGACTCGAATCTTCAATTTCAGACAATTGTGTGACAATGGTACGAATATCTGCACGTTGGGGTGGTATAAGATCGTCGCTAAAATTAGCAGGCACCTAAAAAAAGAAAGAAAAAACATTATTTCGAACCGAATCTACAATCTCAGACAAAGATTTGCAAACTTTGCGATTTTTCAAAGAAAAAAAAAATCACAAAAATTACCCTATCTGAATTCAAGGAACGCTGTACTTTTTTTCACAAAGTCAAACAGAAAAAAAAAAAAAAAAAAAAAAAAAAAAAAAATCAAAAAAAAAGTTTAACATAAAATCTGAATCAAACTTTATTAATACTGCAGGAACTGCCATGGGTTTTTTTTTAAAAAAAAACAAATTCACAACAAATTTTTATAAATTTACAAACTCAAATTCACAAGACAATTTTTATAAATTTACAAACCATTACAGTGAATGACATCAATGAAGTTTACAAAATATAAACATTCAAAACCATGTTTACTTAACAGTACATAGCAGAAAAAATAAAGAGTGAGATTGAAAGTGTACCGATCAGCCCACCCGGTACAACTTCTCATCCTTGTCCTTATAGGCTGTATAAGAATCAGCCAGACTGAGGCTGAGGCCTTTGGGTGCCAGTTTGTTGAAGATGGTTTTTATTTTAAATAAAGGTAATATTTTGTGATTTGGTATTTCTTACCCAAATTTTGAGAGCAAGTAGAGGAAATGTAAGTTGATGAATTTCCCTTCTTTGCTTTACGGTGGGCATTTGAATACTTTTACACAGATATTTATAGGATATAGGAGTAGGGTAACTGGGATAGAATCCACTTTCGCCATAAAAAATCCCTCCAAACAAAACGGTCCTGAACCTTTTAAATTTTAGTTGTCAGATATTGCCTATCAGGAGACCTCATTATGGAGGCATATTCTAGTTTGAATCTTAGATAAAAATTAAATAATACTATTATTGTGTATTTCTTTTATCTATACTTATAAAACGCAAAGCCCAGTTGGTATACTGATTGACTGATAATCAACGAAGCTCCACGATGGCTAAACCTAGAGACTTGAAATTTGGCACACAGGTTCCTTTTAGTGTGTAGGTGTGTAATTAGAAAGGAAAAAAAAAAATCAAGTGGGAGCAAGTTACCGCCAAGAATGACGCTATTTAGTGGGTCTTTTTGCAATTTTTTTCTGGGCAAACTAAAAGAGATAACGAAAAAAGACCGAGAATAGACCCCCTCCCCAAAATAGTATATAAGGAACCCATAAAAAATATAAAATTTGAAAATTTCCGGTTTCTATCCGATTTATGGACGGTTTTCACCACCGATGTTACCGATGTGGATGTTGAATTTCAGGTTGTCCAAAAACACAGCACACAGATCTTGGCCTCGGTCACGATGTTATCGATGTGGATGTTGAGTTTCAGGTTGTCCTGAAACAGAACACCCAGATCTTGGCCTCGGTCACGATGTTATCGATGTGGATGTTGGATTTCAGGTTGTCCAGAAACAGAACACCCAGATCTTGGCATCGGTCACGATGTGGATGTTGGATTTCAGGTTGTCCTGAAACAGAACACCCAGATTTTGGCATCGGTCACGATGTTATCGATGTGGATGTTGGATTTCAGGTTGTCCTGAAACAGAACACCCAGATCTTGGCATCGGTCACGATGTTATCGATGTGGTTGTTGGATTTCAGGTTGTCCTGAAACAGAACACCCAGATCTTGGCATCGGTCACGATGTTATCGATGTGGATGTTGGATTTCAGGTTGTCCTGAAACAGAACACCCAGATCTTGGGTCGAAACTCATAAAAAGTGATTTTTCCGTGAGAAGGTCTCGGTGTTGATATGTGCAGCCCTACCTCAAGTGCTCATCTATTATCTTCTTACCTCGCTTACAGTTGATCTTAAGGTCGCTCTTTCGTTGTTTTCTGGTTCTCGAGGGCCCAACCTTTGAATGGGTGTCATCGTGTCAATCACCTTAAAAAAACAAATAGTAGTCATTACCTATTTGGTTGTTGTAAAATCAATCTGAAAAAATGGTTATTGAAAAAAGGCCAAGTTCCAACCACTCTTCCATAAAATTTCACCCATGAACGTTGTAATATCTATTGGGGTCAAATTTATTCTTGCTTGTTCATCCGACATTACACTTTGGTCAGTTTTTTTTTTTTTTTTTTTTTTTTTGAGGAAAACCGCAAAATACAATTTTTTTTGTAAAGATTACTATCTGTAACTGTTCCTTTAGTCGTTTTTTTCTTTTCTTCTTCTCATTTTTTTTGGATACATTACATATCGGTAACAAGGAATTTTTTTATGTCATTCAGTCAGTGAGTATCCAAATCGTGGAACGACAAACACACGTTAGAGTTATCATGAAAGGTCTGTTGTGTCGATTCCCCTTCCACACATCTCACCTGTTCTTTATAAAACAAAGCAATTTGTTCTACAATCAGAATTAGGAAGAATCCAAAAGCAATGACAAACTCGCCAACCGGGAATGTGGCATCTGGCACAATCTATAACAAGAATAGAAACAGTGGTTCAGTGAACTGTAGACCTCACTATGACGAGAGAGAATCTTAATAGAATTATAAAAGAGAAATATGTTGTAGGTATGTATGCATGTTTATTTGTCCGAATTGCTTAACCAGAGATATCGAAAAATTAATGGGAGACTTCCCAAGAACCATACTCTCAGAATTCAAATTTATCGAACCGTTTTCGATTTACGAATAAACAGATTTTTGACCAAATTCAGCAAAGCAGATATGTTAAATTTTGTAGCGACAACATATCAACTCATAGCAGGAAATTTTTAATACTTCAGGACATATTTTGCAAAGTTAGGACTAGCCATTCCAGAGTTAAAAGTTCGAATCCGGGATCGGGCAAAAGTAATTTAGAAAATACTATTTGTTTAGCCTAAACAGTAACAGATATCAAACATTAAATGGGAATGAATCACCTGAACCCTGAACCATGGGCTGAGATTCTAGAAAAATTATCAGAATTAAAAAATGTCCAATCCTTTTCAAGTTACGATATTCCTCTTTTTTTGTGGGAAATCAGAGAATACTATTAGCCAAACTTATCTCCCCCTCCCGTCCTCACGATGACCGGTTCTATGCACCAGGGCGACCTGGAACGCACACCATCACAGTTCCAGGCCAAGGGACATCAAATTGAATTAATCATGCATCTATAAATGGGACGTCTCCGTGGCAGAGTGCGCATCACACTCGGCTTGCACCACGGAGGTTCCGGGTTCGATTCCCGGACGGGTCGAAAATTTGAAAAAGGTTTTTTCGAATTTTCTACTTGGTCTGGTTGTGTTTGGGGGTAACTCAGCCTCCTGAGGACAACTGAGTAGCTATGGTAATAGCGCCAAATGGTAGCATTATGAGGAAATTGTTAAAGTGTAGCTTAGGCTTAATGATATTGGAGTGAATGTTGAAAATACCTTGTAATGCTATGATGTCCACAAACATTGTGACATAATAACACAAGGAAATATACATTTACATTTATAAATGGGAAGAACGATTGATTTCGTGAGAAAACGCGCTACTACTAATACCTTCCCCTCCAGTGGGTATATTACTAAAATAACTTGAGTGATCTAACGGAGCTGGTGGTGTATTCAATTTTATTTTACCTTTGAAAAACTTGTAATGACTTCCGGTAAGAGATCTAGTAAGGCAGTGGCCATGAATACGCCGCCAGCAAAACAATTTAGTAATCCAACGACCTTGACGTACCTAGAACAATAAGATACAGAGTAGAGATCAAAACTTGGCATGACTCAAAGTAGTTCGAATTACTAATGATAATATTATAATTCAAATTACGACATCTGAGATAGTATAGTTTCCAGTACGTCCTACGTAGTGTTGAAAAGTAACAGCGAAAAGGTAGCCGGTACAACTATAATAATACACCTAGTGAAAAAATGTTAAATTCATGGTACTTACTTAGTGCTCCTGGCCAAGTGTAGGGGTTCCCAAACTTTTTGGTACCGCGCCCCCTTTTCTTTAAATGAAAGCCTCCCATGCCCCCCTCCCCTTAACATTAAGGAGCGCGGTAGCGCTCCGCCCCGCCAAATCAAAAAAATTCGGTAGCTACCAAGAGTATATTATACNCCCTTGGCTTGCCTTCACGCCCCCCCCCTCGTTTGGAAACCTCTGCTCTTAGGAATGCAGTGATGTCCACTAAATGTATGAAGAAGCGGTTGGACCTTACTTACTTATTTCTTTTGTTTGGATCCAGAGTATAACGTAATGTGGCCATCACTCGTAATGGTAGGATGGTTGATAGTTGGGCCTTACTTACTTATTTCTTTTGTTTGGATCCAGAGTATCACGTAATGTGGCCATCACTCGTTAAGGTAAGATGGTTGATAGTTGGCCCTACTTACTTATTTCTTTTGTTTGGATCCAGAGTATCACGTAATGTGGCCACCACTCGTAATGGTAAGATGGTTGATAGAAATGTCAGCACAAACAATGTGATGAGGACAATATACTTCACCGTGGAGAGATCCATATTGTATTTTTGCTGAAAAATATTAATTCAAATATGAATTTTAAAAAGCTCTAGGGGGATAGGAAATGGCCAATTGCATGGTTATGGTGATCTTCAGGATCGACCCCCCGGATCTGACTTTTCTGGACAAAGAGCATCGATATCTCAAGAAATTTAAATGGAATGGTGCAAATATTTTTTGTTCAAATAAATGTACAAACAAATTAAGGAAAAACTTTCTTTTTAAATATTTTTTTTCGAAAACATAATCAGAGACGGAGCTAGAGGGGTGTAAAGTTTAATTTTTGAGTTGAAATTTTAACCAATTGATTTCTGTTTTGAAAATATGATGAACACCATAATAAGGCAGAGCCTTTTAATCCATAATGTGAAAGTTTAGATTTTAGGAGTTGGTGATCAACACAATCAAACGCCTTTGTCAAATCACAGAATATAGCCAAGACGTGTATATTAGACGAGACCGCCTAATGAAGATTAAATAGAAAGGACGAAATGGCATCTAAACGTTGATCGTTCAGAAAAAAATCCATATCGTTCGTTAATGAAAATAATATGATATATTCAATATAGCAAATCGACCCAACGATCATACCACGTTGAATACACCAGTTCCCGTCAGCTCACTGAAGTTAAGCAATGCCGGGCGTGGTCAGTACTTGTATGGGTGACCGCTTGAGAACACCACGTTGTTCTCAAGCGGCTGGTTGAGGTCAATGTGGGTAGCTGGTTTGCAAGTTTCCAGCGAGTGGAGGGTAAATCCTCCGTCTTGAATAGCCAATAGATGTTAAAGAGACGTTAAGCAAAATTAAAAAATATATATATAGCAAATCAACCTGTAGTAAACTATTTTTTCCAGGATTTTTGAAAATAGGGCGATAACTGTTGACATCAGAATGAACACCTGTTTTGTAGATAGGCACAATGATTGATGTTTTGAAGAAATCAGGGAATATGCCTCCGGACAAAGATGCATTAAATATATCACTATGGACTTCAGACAAAAGATGGATTTTTTCCTTGATAATGAGAATAGAGATGTCGTCGATACCAGTAGAAAATTTGTTTAGAAGAGTTTGATCGACCTGTGTTACTTCCATACAATCCGTGTGGAAAACGATGTCAAATTTATGATTGTTATTTCGAGGCGGCATGAATGAGAGAGGTTGAATGAATGACGCAGAGTTTGATACAGTGAGACGTCTTAGCGATTGTTTGAAATTTGAATTGAATCCATGCACGAATGTGTATGGGTTTGTGTTTCTGATTTTGTTTTAGTTAGACAGTGATCTGACGGGAACTGGTGTATTCAACGTTGTATGATCGTTGGCTAAAAAAGTTACCCTAAAATACATATTATTTACCCTCGTAAAACTTGACTAATAATATAACAGCAGTTTAGAACATACTGACTACTGGCTACCATCGTATAACTTTGATTACCCGATGATGACAAAAATGTTAAAACCATTGCAGGTAGGTCTGTTCGACGCTATGATCGACACGGGACAATTCTACTTAATAATAACCAAGGAAGATTGAATTTATACCTGAATGGCACTCAAAATCATGGCACTAAAATCAATTTTGATAAGTTTATGATTAGACAATTAAAATAAAGAAAACAATTTAAATTTAAATAATTTGTCAAGATTTCTTATCACCCTTTGTTTGGCTTATCAGTAAGTTGGGTATAATTAATTAATTAATTTTTAAATGTTTATTTTTGTTTATTATCTGTCAAAGCGGCACCTGACAGAGAATCCTGGACAAGAAACGAGGGATTTTCGAAAACGCGGGATTTTTCCCATAAATTTGCGGCTTGTTATTTGCAATATCTCTCCGGCCACCTCTTTTGTTTTGTTTTTAACTTTTTATGTTTACTTGTTAGCTTTATTGACATATTTTAACACCTCCAGACAGGTTAGGAAACGTTTTTAGTTTTTACAGCCTTGAGCACAACACTTTGAGTGATTTAAAAGGGAGAAATATTAAGTATATCATGGCATTAAAAGTGGTGGGATTTTAGAAAAAGGGATTAATCCTGTCCAGGATTCTCTGTCATATGCTGCACTCATTATCTTTTTTACTCGTTATGCACATATAGGGCATATATAGGGATGCGGCACAAGGCCCGAATGAGAACAAATTTTTCCGGGAGCCAATTTTTTTCGGCAGCCAAATTTACGGGAGTCGGGAGTCAACTTGCGGGGTTCAGCACAAGGCCCGAATGAGGACAAATGTTTACGGGAGCCACTATAATACCAGGCTAGCATCATAGCAAAAATCACGAAGAACAAATCCCTCCAACACTCAGGTCCCACCTTTCCACTGTAGACTCTATCTACCGTTTCTGACCATCGCTGTTTTCATCATGACTCGGAACTTTCTAATTCAGCCGGACCGCTTTTACGCCATTCCCGTTCCAAGTCCACCACATGCTTCATGTGTAAAAATCCTCATAAAATTTCTCAGTGTTCCACTTTTTTGAAATTAAACATTAATCAAAGTATCGTTGCAGTTAAGTCTCATCGAGTTTGTTTCCATTGCCTCGGTAACCATCTGAAACCTAACTTCCATTCCAACTCTGGTTGTAGAATATGTGACAAAGCTCATTTATACATTGATTCATCTCCGACCTTCTATCTGGTTAATGTCGTAGTAAGAAAACACGTCATCATCAGCAACACAATATCCCAATTAGTATTTTGACTCATTGCTGCGTACATAATTTACAGGCGGCCTGTGATGTTACATGTCTGGATAATGGCATTCTCAACGCGTAAACAAACGGAAGAAAATAACTTGTAGATCAAAACGGGCGATATTACCAAGGGCGTAGCCAGCATCCGGCCTAG
>CM022881.1:2506104-2529925 GCA_012654025.1 Pachypsylla venusta
TTTTTTTTTATTTTCATTTATATTATTTCATTCCTGGGATTTAGTTTTATTTTTATGTAAGATAATAATTGATATATTTTATATTTTTTTAGTTTTTAATGAAGTAATGGCGACTTATTGTAATAAAAAAAAACATTTTATCCTTTATTTTGTTTGCGGGTACTATGTACCCCCCCACCCCTTGGCANTTTTGTTGGCGGGTACTTTTTACCTCCCCCCCTTGGCAATGCACGTAATTGAATAGAGCTTGGCAATCCTAGGGTTAATAATAATTATATATCTATGTATTTGCAACCCAACACAGAAGCTATTATCTACCACAATAAGTTGTAAATTCTAGATTGCTGATGAAAATAGCACAAATCATTATTTTTTTGTTCGATTTTTGTGAAAAAATACATGCTATTGATTATTCGATTGTACGATAATGTTGAGTTTCGCATTACAGGCAGTTCGAGTCCTAAGTGAAAAGTAACATATCAAATTTTGTAGGGAGGGGGGGGGGGGGAANGGGGGGGGGGGGGGGGTAATTTTTTTCGCCATTAAAATAATAAACCCATATGTCACATTGTCAGAGTTTTTCTGTTTTCATTCGCTTTATTTCCGTTGTTCGGATTTTTCCCCATTCTAAATTTGTCTTAAAATTGTAATTCTTTTTTTTTTGTACAAATTATTTTCCATCTCTCCCAATCGACGACAACAGCCAAGTATTTTTCAATTCGTCAGACGATGCCATGATTCCTCCTTCAACAACACAGTTGAAGCTTGACTATTTTTATGTCTTTTAGTCATGCATACTTCTCAATATTTATTATGAAATATATAGAAAGTTTCCTCTCCTAACATTTTATTCTTGTTTAGTTCTCCATTTTGTTCGTCATGAGTTTGCTCGTCAGCTCCATTTTATGTGTGTTCTTCTGTCTAACAGTCCACATTGAAAACTGTAAGTTCTAATTTAATCGCAGAAACTGTTAAAGTCTCCATTTTGTTCGTCATGAGTTTGCTCGTCAGCTCCATTTTCTGTGTGATCTTCTGTCTAACAGTTCACATTGAAAACTGTAAGTTCCTGTTTTAACGCAGAAACTGTTAAAGTCTCCATTTTGTTCGTCATGAGTTTGCTCGTCAGCTCCATTTTCTGTTCTGTCTAACAGTTCACATTGAAAACTGTAAGTTCCTATTTTATCTCGGAAACTGTTAAAGTCTACATTTTGTTCATCCTGAGATTGCTCGACAGATCAATTTTCTGTGTGATCTTCATTGAAAATTATAACTTCCTATATAAAAAAATCAAGCTCATAACTACCGAAGAATGAATGATAAATCCATGCTGCGGTGGCCTGAATAATAAAAATCTCCCCCAATATTTGATATTTTACGTTTCTAGGTACGTTAGATATCATTCTCTAAAAATGGCCTCTATTTGATCTCCAAATTTATTAGTAAATTTTATGAATATAATGAAAGTTCATTTAATCATTTAATCAAATTCATTTAATCAAATTCATTTTATACCTAAGGCATTTAGGAGTTGACAAACAAATAAAAATCGTAATTTTAAAACTCAGTCAGTTAATTGTTTGAAGTCGATGAATTAGTGAACCTTTAGAATCGTCAAACTCCCCCCCCCCTTCCTCAAAAATTGATATTTTACGTTTCTAGGTTGGTAGAATCCAAAAATCGAATAGAAAAAAATCCGCTTGTATGCCTCGACGTCCACCGTAATGGGAACTTCCACTTGGCGTTGACCAATTTATATGAAATTCGAGGTCTATCTGTGCCCCGATTTTTTTCGTACTAAAATTTCAGAATGGAATCATATATATACATAAATATATGTGACTGACAGTGACGAAAAAGATTCGGGGTACAATTCGATCCCAAATGATACCTACATAACAAATTTCATCAAAATCGGCCAACGCTTAGTGGCTAAATTGGCCATGACGGTGTTGGCGGACGAAAAGATTTTTTTTTTATTCCATATTTGGCTTTTACAAAGGTACCTTGAAATATAAAATATAAATGTAAAATAACAAATTTTGATGAGGGGTATATTTCTGGTGACAATTCCAAAGCTGCAATNGATTCGGGGTACAATTCGATCCCAAATGATACCTACATAACAAATTTCATCAAAATCGGCCAACGCTTAGTGGCTAAATTGATGGCCATGACGGTGTTGGCGGACGAACAGATTTTTTTTTAATTCCATTTTTGGCTTTTACAAAGGTACCTTGAAATGTAAAATAACAAATTTTGATGAGGGGTATATTTCTGGTGATAATTCCAAAGCTGCAATAATTGAAAATATAGTAATAAACCAAAAATATATTTTAGAATATTTTATGTGGGTGTGCACGTGGGTTCGCGGCCTCGTGATGCTGGCTATTTTTCCGGACCATCCGTTTGCAAGTTTCCATCGAATGGAGGGAAAAATCCCCGTCTCGAATGACCAATAGATGTTAAAGAGACGTTAAGCCAAATTAAAAAAAAAAAAAAATAATAATAAAAATCGGCAAAACTCTAAATATCGAAACTAACGAAACAAAATGGTACCTACATGAACCTAAACAAGTGAGAAACCCAGAACAACATAACCATACTTTGGAATCAACAAATACTCATAGAACTATCCTGGCAAACAAACCCGACATTGTAATCCACGTGAGAGGAAAATCTTGCACTTTGATAAAAAAGAAAGCGAGAAAATTTTAAAGTAAAAGGATCTGAAAATTGAGATAAAAAGAATGTAGAATGTGCCCGTGAATATCATACCCATCATCNATACAATGAGCGTTGCACAAGTGATATATTACTTCACGTCACAAAGTGGACTTTTCAGGTCTCTCCACAGCCACGAGAAAAATATGTGGAGTGATTTTTTTTTAATATTTCATAATCGGATGGGTAGATGATGAGATAAAATCAACAATTTGAAAAAAAAAGTTTCGGGAACACTGAGTAAAAAACATTTCAAAATGGTCATTTTTACTGTCTTATCCTCCTTCTTCATCTTCTTCTTGGATGTTGACGGGGCTACAGCCAAATCTACCGAACCGATTTTGATCGGAGACGTCTCCTTTGGTTGCATCTTGCGTAAGGGTGTGCCTTTTGATATTTTTATATTGTTCCCGTGAATATCATACCCATCATCATTGGGGCAACAGGAGTCATGTCCACCAATCTGACCAAATATATTAAATCACTAGCAGAATACGCCCGCTTCGCTTGGCGCCTTAGAGGCATGGCCGTTTATAGTTCCTATGTCCTATAAAAAGTAGCCTATGTCCTTTCCTAAAGTTTAGTCTATCTCCATACCAAATTTCATCAAAATCGGTTCAGTAGTTTAAGCGTGAAAGCGTAACATACATACACACATACACACAGACAGACAGAGTTACTTTCGCATTTATATATTAGTATGGAAGGATGGATTGCCAGGACGATATGATATTCCAGACCTGCAGAAAACAGCTGTCTTGGGAACAGGACATATATTGAGAAAAGTACTGTGCTGAAAAGAGGATTGAAATGTCGTGGGACCTGAGGATAAGTGTCTTTTCTTGGTCTCATGATACGCCCACCCACCTCCTTAGTTATCATAACTTCAATGCTCATAATAATAATAATGGTTGCAATATATTTCTGTACACAGGTTTGGCAGAAAACATATTTGGATGTCCGTTCACCAATACAGACACATTATGTCTGCTCGAAGATACTGTTGAGAATAACTTTGTGGTACCGAATTTTGGAAATATAACGCTACCGGCAATTTTGAATAATAAGAAATCATTGGATAAGATTGTTGCAGATATCAAAAGATTTGTCGTGTCTGTTGTTGAATCAGAGCCTTATAACACAATTAACAGTTTTAATAGGTGGGTACCTAAGTTAGGAACTCTGTTTCGGGAACTATACGCACTACCAAAACGTGGACAGGTTATTATCACTGTTTGTCCTAAACAACCACCTTACCTCAGACTTTCTACTCAAAAATTGCCGTTTTCTAAACGTCCTATTTTTGACTTCCAGAATAAAAATCAAGGGCGTAGCCAGCATCTGGCCTAGGGGGGGGCAGCTGAGATTTTCATGTCGGGGGGGAGGGGGAAATGTACACTTTTGATGGTTTAGGTAGATGAGAAACCTTTTTTTGGGACACATTAAGGCTACTTTTACATCAAAGCTTATAATGGGCACCGCTATACAGGATGTAACAAAATTAAACTTTAGACCCCACTAGCTCCGCCTCTGTTTTTTTTGTTTATATGAAAAAATGAAAAGGATTTTTTTTCCATATTTTATTTTTGCTTTTATTTGAACAAAAAATATTTGTACTTACTAGACTCTATTTAAATTTCTTGGGAAATCGACAATTTTGTCAAGTCACTTCCGGGGGTCGAGCCTGAATCTCACCATAACCATTCGATTGGCCATGGCCCTGTTCCTATCCCTAGAGCTTTTCAAAATTCCAAGCCGTTCCAAAGTTAAGGGGGGTGACCGGTCATTTTGGTACACGCTGTATACAAAGCGCAATAACTTAATTTTTGGGGCCCTACAACCGGTTTCCACCTATTTCCTTCTTCCTTTTTGACCAAATTGATCAACTTCCACTTAGAGGAAGAATTGAAAAATTTAATCAAATTGATCAAAGTTTTGTGTCTGTATTTGATGATTGATCTCTTGTCTGTTTCGGGAACTTTTCGCACTTCCCAAAACGTGGACAAGTCACCTATTTCTAATATGGAAATGGATAGGTGATAGCTGAATCCACTTATCTAACAGAGGAGGTGTGATGTAAATAAAAACATGGTTAAGAATAATACTTGAAATGAAACTTATATTCATTCATTCATTCAATAGAGGCATCATCGTATCCGATGGTAGCCAGATGTATGAGACAGCAGCTCTAGATAAGTTGTAGTATACTGCTTATGTTTTTAATTGTCATCATACATCCGTTCTTGGAAGCTGATAATTGACATGGGCCCCCAGAACCATGACAATTACTGCAATATAATTACGTCAGTAACATAAGAGTTAAAAACATAATGATATTATAGAGTTGCTTTCTGCGTTATTTTACACCATCAGCTCAGATGGACTCGGCCCCTGAGGATGTCACCCTCAAGTAACTTCTTACAATCTCAAGTATGATTTATTTTTCCTCATGGACTGGAAGAAATATATGTACTGGAAGAAATTACGCCTTCGGTATTAAAAAAAAAACTTATAATATATACTATAACTTAATTTATTCAAGACTTTTATGGCGCTAAAAATATTCTCTATTAATAAGGCAACTATTCTTGGCAACTCTTCTGGGACAACTGACTTGAGTTTTCCCACTCTAACTTCTTTTCATTTCCTAAAACCATCTCACGTGAGATTCGACAAAGAATTGTTATTGGTTGAAATGTATAAATTTTGAATTCTATTGATCAATGACTTTTGCTGATCCACAATAATTATTGTTTAGAACTAACCGAGGTCTTTGACTTTTTGGGGAAAGCTGATTATTATAATATCAAAAGCATTGAACTCATGCACGGATATAGGGTGGGGCCAGGGGGCACGTGCTTCCCCCAGTTTTTTTAAGCGGGCAGTGTTTCTCAAATTTCATTATACCCGTACCTAATCACGTAAATTTTTTTAAAAAAAAATCAAATGAATGCTGATCCGCAGTGTCTTTTAGCCCATTGAGTGGGGGGGGGGGCGCGGGCCCCTAAAAAATTCCCAATCCTGAGACTAAATAGAAATACGTTAATAAAAAATTGTCAAAAATTCTGTCATGCGTAATGGTTTTTTTTTCTCGGGTCCTACACCGGGGAAATGTGTTGAGGCAACTTTTTTTTTTTTTTAAAAAAAAAAAACGCATNCTTTTTTTTTAAAAAAAAAAACGCATAACATGGGTCCATGTTGAACGATAGTACTTTACCCATCCAAGTACTGACTACGACCGGACGTTGCTTAACTTCAGTGATCTGACGGGAACTGGTGTATTCAACGTGGTATGATCGTTGGCTCGCGCATGATTGAATTCACTCTGATGGAAATGCTGAGTTTTAGATTGAAAAGCAGAGGCGAAGTCTCAAATCGTAACAACTGTACTAGCGTCTATGCTAATCAACAGTTTCGTTAGACCAGTGAAGTTAAGCAACGTCCAGGGAGTTTTTACCTAGTCCACGTAGGTTCGCGCCCTCGTGATACTAACTATTTTTCCAACCCAACACAACCAGCTACCCACATTGACTTCAATGTGTGGTATAGCTTGTTTGTAAGTTTCTTCAGTAAAATGAAGAGTAAAACCTCCGCCTCGAATGACCAATAGATTTTAAAGAGACGTTATATTGCGCTCAAAATTGATTATATTACAGAGTCAGTTTAATCAGGGCACATTACAGCACCGATATTAAAGTCTAACATAGGGTTTACTTCATTATTTCGAAATAATAGAAATAAACACTCTAAACTAATATGACTAATCGTTAAATTTGAGAAAGAAAATTAATAATACATAAATTAAAAATTATTAGAAGAATATTCTGATGATGACAGTCTGAGTACTGTTGAAAGCTCACCAAGTTAAGTTAAGGTATTTGTTTTAATTTAAATGTTTTATTTTTATTTATTTTTTAATTTTAATTAATTAAACTCTGAATCGATATTGTCAATTATCTAGGTATAAAAATAAGTACACGTCGAATACACCAGTTTCCGTCAGATCACTGAAGTTAAGCAACGTCGGGCGTGGTCAGTACTTGGATGGGTGACCGCTTGGGAATACCACGTATCGTTGGCTCATTTTTCCGGCCCAACCCAGGCTGGGTGAGGTCAATGTGGGTAGCTGGTTTGCAAGTTTTCAGCGAATGGAGGGTAAAACCCCCGTCTTGAATGACCAATTGATGTTTAAAGAGACGTTAAGCCAAATTAAAAAAAATAATAATAATAAGTAAGTTTACCTAACTTTTTGCCCGTTTTGACCAAAGTCCTAGACCAAATTTAATGTTTGAGGACGGTAACTTTAATGTTTGTTAAGTTTGTTAATGGTCAAGTTTTTCGCAAAATGATTCGTTAAGATTTTATAAGGAAAAAGCTAAATTTAGCGTCAAAATTTGACTGTTTTTTCGTGCTAAAAATACACTTTCTGTGGTAGTAAATTTTTCAAGATATTGGAGTTATTGAACTGCTATGACTATGGGCAGATTACCACCAGTGTGTCACAAGTTTTCCCATTCTGATGTGCTGCAAGGTATTAATTGCCATTTAAATTTTCGTGGAAAATTTCGTGGAAAATATTGAAAAAATATTTCTTCAAGAATTTCGGAATTATGCTCGAAGAAAAAAAATTAAGAAAAAAAATATTTTTTCTTAAAAAATCATGGGAATATTTCTTACTGTAATTTATTTTTTGTTTAATACCCCTAAAATCTAAGGCAGGGGTTCCCAAACTATTTGGTACCGCGCCCCCTTTTCTTGAAATGAAAGCCTCCCACGCCCCCTCCCCTTTACAATATAAATTATGAATGGGTATGGGTGTTGCTGAATGCTATCTCATTCAAAACGCTGATGTGTTGCTGAATGCTATCTCATTGAAAACACTAATGTGTTGCTGAATGCTATCTCATTCAAAACGCTAATGTGTTGCTGAATGCTATCTCATTCAAAACGCTAATGTGTTGCTGAATGCTATCTCATTCAAATTTTCTAAACATACGGATTTGTTTTCAATACCTTTGTAAAAAAATTGTGTACATATATTTAAACTAAATGATAATAATTCAACTCGTCTCGCGCCCCCCTTGGCTTGCCTTCGGGCCCCTCTAGGTGGGCGCCTCCCAGTTTGGAAAACTCTGATCTAAGGGATACGGGATTTTCTTATATTTTCAGCCATTCTCGAGATAAGGGTGGGGGGGAGTGATACTTTATGGACACTCTGTATATAATTATGAATATTGTTGGAAATGAGGAGTAAAAATATAAGAGAGGTTATTTATATTTTAGCAAAGTCTTTCTGGTCCATAATTATTCTCATAGATTTTTTTCTTTACTTTAATTATTCTCATAGATTTTTTTTTTACTTTAATAATTCTCATAGATTTTTTCTTTACTTTAATTATTCTCATAGATTTTTTTCTTTACTTTAATTGTTCTCATAGATTTTTTTTCTTTACTTTAATAATTCTCATGGATTTTTTTCTTTACTTTAATAATTCTCATAGATAATTATTTTCATAGATTTTTTTCCTTACTTTAATTATTGTCATAGATTTTTTTCTTTACTTTAATTATTCTCATAGATTTTTTTCTTTACTTTAATTATTCTCAAAGATTTTTTTCTTTACTTTAATTATTCTCATAGATTTTTTTCTTTACTTTAATTGTTTTCATAGATTTTTTCTTTACTTTAATAATTCTCATAGATTTTTTTCTTTACTTTAATTATTCTCATAGATTTTTTTCTTTACTTTAATTATAGATAATTATTCTCATAGATTTTTTCTTTACTGTAATAATTCTCATAGATAATTATTCTCATAGATTTTTTTTCTTTACTTTAATAATTCTCATAGATTTTTTTCTTTACTTTAATTATTCTCATAGATTTTTTTCTTTACTTTAATTATTCTCATAGATTTTTTTCTTTACTTTAGATTTTATAAAAGGATGAATGAGATCAGAAGGAAGAACAGAATAAATAAAAATGAAGTTCCTTATGATTTGTTCAGAGGTTTCTATTATAAGTATGGAGCTCAGTTAGTAAATGACGGTGGAGTCGTACGCTTGGTAATGGCGGTACTCAATTCATTCTTAAAAAAATATCCTCTATTCGGTAACAATATGTATATGGCAACTGTATACGCCAATGTACCCGATAACTTCCTAGCATATCAGCTCTATGTCAACGGTGTAGATAACAGATTTATCCATAATAAATTAGCAGGTAAGTAGAAGTAGGCTCAACCAGTATGTTGAATATCACAGTTCCCGTTAGATCACTAAAGTTAACCAACGTCCAGCGAGGTTGAAACATGTGAGTGTCTACCTGGGTTCGTGTCCTCGTAATGATGGCTATTTTTCCTTCCCACCCCAGGCTAGGTGAGGTCAATGTGGGTAGCTGGTTTGCAAGTTTGTAGCGACTGAAGGGTAAAACCCCCGTTTTGAATGACCAATAGATGCTTAACGAGAAGTTAAGCCAAATTAAAAAAAAAAAAAGTAGACCAGAGGGGATTTAGGCAATACAAGTGATTTTCCTTGTATTACCCAACAGATGTATAGGGAAATAAAGTAGGTACCCATTTTATGGGGGGAAAAAAATCGATGTATTTTTTTTTTTTTTTTTCTTGCTTTTCTGGACGGATTACGACGACTACATTACAAATATAAGCCAACGATCATACCACGTTGAATACACCAGTTCCCGTCAGATCACTGAAGTTAAGCAACGTGGGCGTTGTCAGTACTTGGATGGGTGACCGCTTGGGAGCACCACGTATCGTTGGCTCTTTTTTTCGGCCCAACTCAGGCTGGGTGAGGTCAATGTGGGTAGCTGGTTTGCAAATTTCCATCGAATGGAGGGTGAAACCCCCGTCTTGAATGACCCATAGATGTTAAAGAGACGTTTAGCCAAATTAAAAAAAAAAAAAAAAAAAAACATTAAAAATATAAATAATACTTCGCAAACTTCGACTATTGTGTCTGCTCTGTATGGAAAGGGTAGGAGTAGGAGGCATGTGAGGTGGGGAAATTAAAAAAAAAAAAAAAATGGGGAATCATTTTAGTTATTTCTAACCATTGTTGGATTTAAGGAGTGGCAAAATGGACCTTGCCGTCTGGGGCCCCGGTAGAAAAACTCTAGGTCTACATTGTCCAGCAAGTTTAAATACCCCAAAAACATTAACTTTTTATATAAATTAAAACAAAACACTTAACAAAAAAACTATTTATAATTATTTATGAAGAAACGTAGTTTCGTATCATTCGATTCTAGACGAGTCTAAAGATGGAATTTGACAGTAAATAGTGTTTTTGGTAAGTGTTTTGTTTTAATTTATTTAAAAAGTTAATATTTTTTAACCCCCCAAAAACCACTCGCGGTATAAATTTCCCGCAAAGCCATTAGTGACAAAGAACACTGAAATCAAAACAGTTTCCGCCCTAATTCCATATCTTTTTTCTTCCCTTTTAAACCTGACATTATTTCACTACTTTTAAAAATCTCGTAAACTTCTGCTTCAATAAGAAGTTATTCGCAACTTTTCGCAATTTGGAAGCCAGCTTTCACACCTTTGGCGGTGTGCCTTCTTAACTACTCAAATTCATTAAGTAGGCATTTAAAAAAAAAAAAAATAAGAAAAATAAATGCGTGTAAAAAAACGTTTTTTGGGCAAAAAGTGATAGTGAGGGGTACTTTTTTACGACAAAAATATCCAAAGGCACACCCTTCCACCAGATGCAACTCAATGAGACATCTCCCATCAAAATCGTTTCGGTAGATTTGGCTGTAGCCTCGTTAACGTTCAAGAAGAAGATGATGGAGGAGACTGAGACAGTGTAAAAATGACACTTTTCAAAAGTTTTTTTCTCAATGTTCCCGTAACTTATTTCTTCAAACTATTAATTTTATCTCATCACCTACCCATCCGATTATGAAATATGCAACAAAAGTCACTTCACATATTTTCCTTTGGTTGTGGGGAGACCTGGAAAGTGCACTTTGCGACGTGAAGTAATATATCACTTGTGCAACGCTCATTATATTTGACTTGGCGGGCGGAGCGCTTCTTAATAATATATCTGCATTTTTAGAAATGAATTGCGCGATTCGAATGTCCCGATTAGCATTGGCTAAACATGCAATTTTAATTGCACCGTGTACGGAGCGCCTAAGGTTCTAAGCGAAGTAGTCTAATCTCAATGTATTAATGTATTTCTTATGTCCATTTTTTAGGAATATTTAAGTTTCAGCTACATAATGAAATAGGATATGTCTTAATAGATCCTGCTAATAGCCTCATGGATCCTCTTGTAATAATGGAAAATAACCAAGAAGACATAATTAGAGGTAATTTCTTTCAGCATTTTAAAATAAGGCAACTTTTTAGCCACGGATTAACTGAAACATATTGCAGGTGTTATGGTAAATCCTTAGTGTACACCACCAAAATGTCCTAGACCTAGACAGACATATAGGTTTAAACTGTTTGTATAGTAGGGGTGGTTCGGGATATCAGACAGAACGAAGAGATTCTTGCTTTGGGCTATTTATAGATGAGGACTGTTAGGATGTTCTCAAATAGCCTCATACTTACTTATCTGATGCCATAGCACACACCTTCGTTTTTATGTAAGAAATAACAAATACACATGTTCTTATGAGGGTGTGTAATTTTCTCGATCTGCGCACACTCATAAGAACATGTACTATTTTTGACTTTCATTGTAGTCTGTGACGTGTCGGGGGGGGGGGTCGNGGGGGGGTCGTCGCCTCGGGCGTAATGATTTGGGGGCGGTCATTCTTCGGTGTTTGGTAAGATAAAGAAATGATACTCAATTTTTTTTTTTATACACACAATTTTTATGGAGGAAAAATCGAGTTTTCCATTCATAGAAAGATTATGTCAACATTGGATTTCAATTTTTTATGAAAAATGAGTCTTTTATCTGATTTATATAATCTCGAAACATTACAAACTTAAATTTTGGTTTGGTTTATTATTTTCAATAATGAACCTTTGGAATCGTCACGAGAAAAGAATGAATAAATTACCTCTTAAAATTTGATATTTTACGTTTTAAGGTACGTAGAATCCAAAAGTCGAATATAAAAAAAAATCCGTTTGTCGGCCGTGATGGACACTTTTGCGATTTAGACTGATTTAGATGAAATTTAGTATATAGGTCCTATATGGGCTCTGATTGTGCCCCAAACTTTTGGGTTCAATCAAATACACCCTTGGCGGTTTTTGCCGCTTTTTAGCGGATTTGCAAATCCTCTATAAAAAGAGAATGGTAAGAGCTACAGACTGCAAACCTGGTATGTACCTATATCATATTTGGGGTCTCAGTAAGGTTCAACACATTTGGGTGCAATCAAATATACCGCTGGCGGTTTTCACAGCTTTTTAGCGGTTTTCATTTATTCTGTCTAAAAAGAGAATGGTAAGAGCCAGGTTGGCAACGGTGTGTTGTATAAATAAGTTAGCTTTATATGTGCTCTTAAAAATAGTGTTTTTAAAAATTAAATAAAAGTAATTCTAAAGTTTATTTAAGTTAGAAGTATGGANCATGGGGGGGGGTATTTATGATTGATCCTTGGGATAGAAAGGGGGCCATAGCCAATCAATTGGTTCAACTCCCGGAAGTGAGGTCCATTAAGTTAGCCCGTCTACGGTGGAATTTCGGTGTTTTGGTGGGTGCTATCGTTTGTACTACGTTTGTACTGATTTGTACCAAAATATTTTCGTTTGTACCGTTACCGTTCTCGAGATAATCGACTTTTTTGTGGACCGGGCCAGCTAACGGTAGCCCGGCCGAGTTGGATTTTTCAACTTTTGAAAATGTTAATGGATGCATCTTCGTTTGTACCGATTTGTACCGAAATTTAATCGTTTGTACCATTACCGTTCCAAAAAGTTATGGCCAGTCAAAGTGGGAGAGGCTGGCCCGGGCCAGTTGAAATTTTAAAAAACCTAATTGATAGACCTTCGTTTGTACCGATTTGTACCAAAATATGGACTTTTGTACCGTTACCGTTCCCGAGAAAAATTGAAATCCCACAAAAAATTATCATTGAAAAAAGGCCAAGTTCCACTTTTTCAACCAAAAAATTCCGCCTATTGAAGTAGTGATATCTATTATTGGGGCCAAGTTTATTGTTACTGCTGTAATCCCGCACCTAAATTTATTATTGCACGTTCTTCTGTCTCAATTTTCTTAAAGTAATACGGACAGTTGGCCAGTTTGTAAAAATATAGTATTTTACGAATCCCCTTAGAAAAAACTGACCAAGTGTAAAGTCCGTATTACTTAAAGAAAATTGAGACAGAAGAACGTGCAATAATAAATTTAGGTGCGGGATTACAGCAGAAACAATAAACTTGGCCCCAATAATAGATATCACTACTTCCATAGGCGGAATTTTTTGGTTGAAAAAGTGGAACTTGGCCTTTTTTCAATGATAATTTTTTGTGAGATATCAATACTTTTTTAAGATTACTATATGTAACTGATTATATTTAGCCGTTTTTTCTTCATTTCTTCTTTTCAATTACACAACATATCGGAAACCAGGAAATTTCTGTGTAAACTGGACCCAAATATCCAATAAGATCTAACACCAAAGTATTATTAAAGTACCTAGGTAATATGCACTACAAAGCAAATAAAAACAGAAATATTTATAGTGTATCTTCTTCCCTGAAGTTATAACACTCAGAGTTAACGAGTTTGAATTTTGATATTTGCGGATTCATTTGAATTTAAATCTCTCTACCTTCATGCGAGAATTGAGCGTCTTAGCAGATGAAACTAGATTTCGTGCATTTTCTTCCCTGAAGCGGAACCCTTTTGGAACACTGGTAGTCAAAGAATGAATAATTGAATATATTTATTTTCCATTTGATTGCATGTAAATATATTCCTTCAGGCAAGATTTCAGCATCGTACCAGTTTAAACTAGTTTTCGAGCATCTCCTTCCCTAAAGCGGAACCGTTTTGGAGCACCGGGAGTAAAAGAGTTCAAATACAAATTATTTCCTGATTAATTGTATGTAAATATCTAACTTTATGCAAGATTTCAGCGTCCTACCAGTTTAAACTGTTTTCGACCATCTCCTTCCCTAAAGCGGAACTGTTTTGGAACACCGGGAGTATAAATGTTGAAATATAAGTTATTTCCCGCTTAATTGCATGTAAATATCTAACTTTGTGCAAGATTTCAGTGTTTTATCAGATAAAACTACATTAAAATACGTTGTATTGTCTTCCCTAAAGCGACACCGTTTTGGAGCACTTACAGTTAAAAAGTTCACTTACAGTTATGTCAGTTAGTCAGTGAATATCTAAAAGTGCAAACTTTGAAATTACGTATCTCCCGTCCGGGTGAACATTAACTTTTGAAGTTTATCCTGTAGTATTGTACTATACTACGGAATGTATGTTCAAAATTTCAATGACCTATCCCCTGTAGAACCGGATATCTGACGGTGTGAAAAACCTGGTGAATTGCTTCGTGTAAAGATACACTGGTGCTTTCTAGAACTTGGCCTGGCGCATTGCCGTGCGCTCAGATTTGTCATGAGTGAGCATGGCGCTGTTCTACTTTCCTACAGAAAAAACATCAAACTTCCTCAAAAAATTAAGTGGCAGATTGTGAAAAAAAATCGGCTCCTATAAAATTTTATTAATTGGAACGTTAGCAATTTTATATTTAAGAATAAAGTCAAAATAGGTGAAATAAAGAAATTTTCCAAAAAAGAAAAAAATCAGTGGTGGAGATTACACCCTGTATAATGGATTGATTTTTGGCGTGAAAATTCTCAAGTTAGGCTTTTATTGTCCTAGCCAGTGGAAAGTAACATAAATAAGAAAACATTTTAGCAAAAAGTAACATATATTTACCGTCTCATTTCTTTTACAGCGGGTCCAGAGCAATGAGAAATTTTCAATACAAATAATGTAGAATTCGAATACGAGGTGATTCCTATGTAACTGTATTGAAAATTTCTCATTCCTCTGGTTCCGCTGCCAAAGAAATGAGAAGGTAAATATTTGTTACCCTTTGCTAAAATGTTTCCTTAATTAGGCTACTCGAAAACGCTTAGTTTGTCCAATAACGGCAGTTCTGTTGATTTCCCAAAACTTGAGGAATTGAAGGAAGTGATTCGTATGGACACAGCCAGCATCAATGAACGTTGTTTCGGGAACTTTATGCACTTTCCAAAACGTGGACAGGTCACCAATTTCCTAATATGGAAATGGATAGGTGACTGCTGAATCCACTTTTCTAACAGAGGAGGTGAGATATAAATAAAAAGATGTTTAAAATAATATATGAAATGGAACTTATAATATTATATACTAAAATTTGCAACTTAATTTATTTTAGACTTTTATGGTGCTAAAAATATTCTCTATTAATAAGGCAACTTTTCTGGGCAACCCTTCTGGGACAACTGACTTGAGTTTTCGCACTCTGGCTTCTCCTCATTTCCTAAAGAATAAACCATCTCACGTGAGATTCGATCAAAGAATTGTGATTGGTTGAAATGTTTAAATTTTCAATGTTAATATTGGTCATCGGATTTTGCTGATCCAAAATCAATGTAAAATAATAAAACAACCATCTCACGTGAGATTCTAAATTAGGCGTCTGATTGGTCGAAATGTATTCATTTTGAATTCTATTGGTCAATGAATTCTGCTGATCCACAATAATAATTATTGTTTAGAACTAACCGAGGTCTTTGACTTATAGGGAAAAATATTAGCATTAACCGAGGTCTTTGATTTTTTGGGAAAAGCTGGTTGTTATAATATCAAAAGTATTGAATTCACTCTGATGAAAATGCTGAGTTTTAGTTTGAAAGCCAGTGGCGAAGTCTCAAATCTTAACAACGTTCTTTGTCCCCTTTTCCCAGGCCGCTTGATTCCCCCCTCCCCCACAGCACTTGAGAGTTAATTTATTATACTTGATTTCATACAGGCACCTATCTGTACCGTTGGTTTCCCTTTGAGTATGAAGACTACCAAGGAATAAGTCAAATTGTCAATTCGCATTTTATTCATGCACAGAATCTAGTTGGTGATCGGAAAAGTGTTCTTTATTTTGTTCAATTTCCCTTCTGTTCCGCAATGAAACTTACGTATAAACGAGAACTCCTAGATCCTTATAAAACAATTGTCAAGAAAGATTCGACTGGTGCTCCGGTTCTTAGTATCTTCTTAAGGTTTTTTCCACGAGACGGGAATCCAGAATTAAAATTTATGTTCGACCAAAATCATACGATATTTTCTGTGCCTTCCACGAGTATATTGAAATCGGTTTGTATATTTCTTTTTTTCATACTATTCCGTTCAGGGCCGAATTAACAATAGTAGCACTTGCAGCACGTGCTACGGGCCCCGCGCAACTTACAGTTCAACTAGATGTTTCGACATTTCCGGGTTGACAATTGAAAAAACACATCATTTTGACAGAGCCCCCAACTTTTCAAAGTATGTATTAAAATCTAATTTAGGAAAGTACAAGTGGGTACCCACTACCTAGGAACATAAGCAAATTGGTTAGTGTAGGTACATTAACATATTTGCTCTACCAGCTGTAGGTCCTAGACCAAAAGGCCAAAAGATAATCAATTTTTGTACTAGTTCCAAAAAGTAAATTACTTAGATGGCGCCGGCGGAGGAGGCCCCACTGTGTGAAAGTGCTACGGTCCCCACGGAAGGTTAATCCGGTCCTGATTCCGTTTGATTAATTTTGAAACGGTCATTGTTTAGGCAGGTTAAATACAAACCGGTCCCCGTAAGATCATAATTTAAACTTTCTTGCTTGTGTTAATATTTTTGAGTTGAATAAACAGATTTCGACCGAAAATCGTAAAAAAACTGTCCCAAAAAGGACGACTTTGGGACACTTTCAAAGAAATGAAAATGGAGACAAAATGAATTAAAAACATAAATTATCCCAAGGCTGTAGCAAATACTTGAGTTTCACTTTTCGTTCCATATCCCCGTGAGGAGGCAAATACGGGAGTATGCTTGGACAGAAAAAAATACAATTTGACCTCATGAATCGATGATTTGCCGACCCTCCTGTATACTCCCCCGGATTACACAATCCTCACTGCTAAGACAAAAAAAATAACAAAGCACGTCCTGTCCTAATGAAGATCTAACTACGAAACGGATTAGTGCTCAGTTCCTATAATAATCTAATGGGGAACGCTCCAGTGGGGTTGAAGAATAACACTTATATCCAGCTTGTGATCTCGCGACACCTCTCTCGTTGACTTGACTAACAGTGCCTTATAAAGGGTGTCCCAAAAGTCCGAGACCACCTGAATATTTTTGAACGGCTTTATGTGGACTTTTGAAATTTCACATGGTAGGTATTATATCCCAAATTAAATCACCTGATGGTGCGACCAATTTTTCAGAGGCGTGTCCAACTTTTGTTTTTTAAATACGAACCCCCATCTTGTGATACATTTTCAGAAAGACAATAAACAATAGAAGTACTTTGCAAAAAAAAAATTTACACATCTAGCGTGTTTGGTTTCAAAATGGCGGACATTTGAAATTTCCAAAACATAACTTGAAAGAGTGTCTAAAACTAGGCGAATTATTTCTAAAAGTAGGCAAAGTGTCTAAAACTATGCGAATTAAGTCTAAAAAACATGTTCCTTGACTTTGGTGTCCTATGCAATCATTCAATATCCCATTGCAAATAATTCGCATAGTTTTAGACACCCTTGGAGGTCATGTCTTGGAAAATACAAATTACCACCATTTTGAAACCAAACACGCTAGATGTGTAAATTTTTCGGCAAAGTACTCCTAATTCTATTGTCTTTCTGAAAATGTACCACAAGATGGGAATTCTATTTAACAGACAAAAGTTGGACCCCCTGGGTGCTACATGGGACCCGCCTCTGAAAAATTGGTCACACCATCAAGTGGTTTAATTTGGGTTTAATAATACCATGCAAAATTTCAAAACTCTACATAAAGCCTTTCAAAAGATATTCAGCTGGTCTCGGACTTTTGGGACACGCTGCAAGTTACAAGTGAGCATAACATGCTCACTCGTAACTTGCAAGTAAACATTAATTAAATCAATTTAAAGGTGGCAAGCTTTCGATAGTACTCAGAATATCATCGTCAGGTCGATGTTGACTCTACGATGTCCAGAGTAGTAGTGAGGGTATCAGAGTATGAGATACCTTCACTTCTACTCTGGACATCGTAGAGTCAACATCGGCCTGACGATGATAGTCTGAGTACTATCGAAAGCTTGCCACCTTTAAATTATTCCGAATCGGTATTGTCTAATTATTTAAATTATTTATTATTTTACGATTCTCTTTTTTACAATATTTATATTAATTAAATCTTTCACCACTCCTACGAAGCTTCCTTTAACCTCAATTTTGGTTCTCGTGATGAGAGTTGAAAGATGTCATGTATACAAACGACATAATGTAATTTTCATTGTAATGTGTCAGAGGTTAGACAACTCTGAAACACAATAAATAATAATACTAACCAAGGGTCACAACTATTCACAGTTCATACTACATCTTTCTTTTCTATATCTCCGATCAATTGATTTTTTACAGAATTCTGAGTTGGACGAGCTTATCACTATGGCAACTGAAATATTACCCAGACAATCAAATATTTTTGAAACAGACAAAGTACATTTGTTTAAAAAATTGCAACGCTTGTCAATCTTAACGAGTCATTTAAATTTTATTGAAAACTATGCAAAATTGATCTATGAAGTAACTGGCGTATATTATACTGTTGAACATTAACATTGATACTGGAAATAACTGGCGTATTATACTGTTGAACATTAACATTGATACAGGAAATAACTGGCGTATATTATACTGTTGAACATTAACATTGATACAGGAAATAACTGGCGTATATTATACTGTTAAACATAAACATTGATACTGAAAATAACTGGCGTATATTATACTGTTGAACATTAACATCAACACTGATACAGGAAATAACTGGTGTACTCGTATATTATACTGTTAAACATAAACATTGATACAGGAATGACTGGCGTTCATACATTATACTGTTGAGCATTATCATAAACATTGATACAGGAAATAATTGGCATACATTACACTGTTAAATAGTATAGCCCAGTCAATGAATTGTTTGAAAAATGAATTAAATGATATACTCGTAGTTTTGGAGTTTTTTAAAAATGTTTCTTGGACAATTCCTTAAAAAATATCCAAAAACCCCATGTGGGTGTTCGGCAATTGGCAGCCATTTTGAATTTAAAATTCTATTTTTGGGTTTTCCTTAATAGCTCATACACTATCAACCTATAGATTCATCATACGGAATAGCCCGAAAAACAACAACTAAATTTGCTAAAAAAATCAACTCTTTCATTCTATTTTGTGGCTTTTTAACCGTTTGCAAGATATGTGAATTTGAAGTGGCAACACAAAAAATCAAAGTTCAGGGTTGGGTGAATCGGGTCTATGATATTGATATTTTCCCATTTTATGTTCAAAATCCCAAACTTCTAGGGGGGGGGGGGGTTAGACAAGGAATTCGATCTAGACTGGTCCCATGCCTGGAAAAATGCATTACTTGCCGCGACTCGGATAAAAAAAGATCTTATTAATGCTGACCAGAAGCCTACAAAAGAACACGCAGGTCGATAAAATGCCCCCCCCCCCCAACATGATGANATCCCCCCCCCCCCCCAAACATGATGAAGTAGCAGTTTAATCGTAGACCAAGAGTTTGAAAACGAGACATTACAGAAGCCAGAGACGACCGCTTACATCGAATCTCAGAACTCCACTGCTGTTATGATACATTTCCCTATGGCGAAAATGGATACAGTGTAGATGTACCTACCCCAGTTCGATCCCCTGACCAAACAGTATAAATTTTCAAAAATCGTGTCGGCCATGAAATTTTATGGATACAGATTGATGATGAGGACTTCCAAACCTAATTCCATTCATTTATTCCAACAGTTGTTTAACCACTTTTTAGTAGCCATGTAGGCTAGAATAGAATTTGTGCGACTCCCCATATTAAAAATAAGTAGACAAAATTAAGAGTGGAAAATTATATATTCATTTGAGAGATGCAATTGCAAGAAGATATTGGTCTGGTTGTTATTTTACCTTATTCGTTTACAGATGGTTCAAGACATATGCACGAACGATCTCAGGATGCCATGACCTAAGTAAAACAGTATGGTAGACCTGATTTGTTCATTACTTTTACCTGTAATCCAAAGTGTGTGGAAATTGCCGACTTATTAAAGTCGGGCCGAAGTGCACATGACGGACATGATATTGTTAGTAGGGTTTTTCATTTGAACCTCGTCAGTCTGATGAATATGCTAATAAAAGGTAGAGTGTTCAGTCAGACCAGATGCTACATGTACTCTGTGGACTGGCAGAAAATGGGTATTCCCCATGCTCACATTCTACTTTGGCTTAAGAGAAAACTTTCTCCAAATGAAATAGGCTTATTTATTAGTGCTGAATTACCTGACCCCAATAGCGATCCAGTTCTTCATGACGCCATAGTCAGAAATATGATACACGGTGTCTCTGGAAGTAAGAACCCTGACTCACCCTGTATGAAGGATTCGAAATGTACGAAACAATATCCTAAACCATTCACAACAGAAAAAAATACTGGAGGAGATGTTTACCCAACGTACAAATGGCGGTCTCCGCCGGCGAGGGGCATCTCTGTACAGGGAAAAGTGGTCACAGATTGAGTTTTGTAACTCTGTGAAATTGATTAAGTACATTTGCAAATATGTCAATAAAGGATCTGATCAGGCTGTTTTTGGAGTAACTAACAAAAATAATGAGGTAGAAATTTACCAGTCAGGAAGATATAATAGCACATCAGAGGCTCTTTGGCGTATATATTCGTTGAACATACATAAGCGACATCCGACAATAATTCATCTTCCAGTTCAGTTAGAGAATGGTCAGAGGGTTTACTTCTCTGTGAACAATCTTAGGGACAAACTAGAAGATTTTTAAACTATTACTCTGACTGCTTTCTGTGATCTTTGTACGACAGATATATTTGCTCAAACATTGCTCTATTGTGACGTACCATCAACCATCATATTACACTCGATGCGGGAAGAAGTTAAATAGGCGGAAACAAGGAACGCCTATACCTCATCATCCTTTTGTATATAAAACTGACATCTCAGGAAGCGTTTATTCCAATAATATCGAATGTTATGATCTTCGTATGTTACTGCATAAGATAATAGGCCCTACACCCTACATCATTTCTTTGTTCAAGAACAGTTTACAGTATTATTTATGAAAGTTTCCAAGCTGCATGTAAAGCTCTAGGCCTCTTGGAAGATAATGCACGCTGGGATATTACACTCAGGGATGCAGCAGTGTTCGAGTCTCCAGTCCTTATTCGAGATTTGTTTGTCGTCATGTTGGTTTTTTGTCAGGTTTCAGACCGTTGCGTTGTTATTATGGAATAATCAATCACGGGAATAGTATGACGGAAGATATTTTACATCGAGTTACACGGCTATGTCCGGATCTACAAATGTTATACCTAACAGAGCAGAACAACTTAACTTTGTTCAAGATATTAAGTGTAAACTCAATAAGCACCAGAAATATGCGTACGAGCTTATAATGGAGAGCGTACACAAAAATCTGGGCAAATTGTTTTTACTGGACGCTGCTGGCGGTATGGGAAAGTTATTACTTATTAATTTATTGCTAACCAAATGTAGATCTGAGAGAAAAATAGCTATCGCTGTGGCTTCGTCCGGAATACCTGCTACTTGGTATGGACGCCGAACTTCCCACGCAACATTCAAATTGCTCTTTATGCTGAAATTGTATGCAGCGTCTATTTAAAAATAAAACGAGCGTCCGTACACTCAATGAGCGCGAAATTTATAGTATCATATTCTGATGAAGTCGGGGAAGAGAGTGAATTACTTCTTCATTGTACCGTTCATATCATTCATGCATTTTTATTCGCAAAACATTGATCTGCACACGTGTCAACTTCCCGCCTTTGTATTATTTTTTGTTAGGTATGATGTATTTTATTTATTTTTTAAATAAATAAAATACAGACGGGGGAAAGAACCTAACAACAGGCCTTCTGATAACTTCCCTTCAGTAAATATCTCTCCAACCATTTCCCAAGGCAGACTAGCAACACGCTCTCAGACAAATTATTTTTTCTCTTATTTATAAGCCACTCAGTTTCCAGTTGTGTATCAACTGCCTATACTCGAACGTTTGTTCATCATCTTCCCTCAGTGGCTTCCAATACAGCTGCGTGTATACTCACCAAACGACTGCCTAGTCATACATCAAATCCACTCAAACTGCCTATTCTTCAATGCCTTCAGCGCCTATAATCTACGAACGCCGCTCTTCCTGCCGCAAGATATTTTTTTAAAAATTAAATTATTTGACATTCCTGGCTTTCAGTCTGCTGGTCTTTTTATCTCTCTTTTCACATAATATCTACGTGGCTTGTAGCCTCGATTCCCAAATTATTTAGGCAATTACACATTCTTCGAAGTAAGAAGGAAATCGTATTATTTACCCCCTACTTTGCCTGACGCACCCCGAAACCCACTCTGCAACGCATGAGACTTTTCCATGCGAACTCTTTCACTTTGTACTCAACTGTTTGTATTAATAAACAGTTTAAAACCATTTTATTACGTTTCATTCCATAGTTAATACTTATTTCTACTTCTTTTATCTTTTTTCTTGTTATAAGAAGATAGGATCGTTTCGACCCCTCCCGAAGGCGTAATATTTTATCTTGTCTTCTTATATCAAAGAGTTTGGTCACATGATGTGCTTAGCATGTACCATTGTACGAACTGTTCAAGAGCAGGTACATGGGAGGGAAGTTTCCATCTCATGTGCCAATGCTCGAGTGGTCACAGATGTGCGCTTGAAATACATCTGATTTTGTACGCATCAAAAACAAGATCATTTATTTTCATTAGCAGCGGAACGTAGGTACCTGTCAGAAACGATTTCCTATTTTTTTTATTAGGTGATACCTTCTTAGATTTAGGTGTATAAAAAGCCTCAGAAAAATTATAAGACTTAAAAAATGTCAAACCGTTTTTGAGTTACGGCAATTTTGACCAAATTCAGCGAGTAGCGGTCCGATATCTTGAATTTTGTCACGGCAACAATTCAACTCAAATCAAAATAGTTTTAGGGCGCCTCTTAACGATTCATTTAGGACATTTGCAAAATTATGGACCATTCCAGAGTTATACAATTTCGAATCCGGAATCGGGCAAAATAAAATTTAGAAAATACTAATTGTTTATGCAAAACGGTAAGAGATATCAAAATGCACCCCCTAAAACTATAGGCTGAGACTCCTACCATTCCAAACTTGCTAGATAAAAATAAAAACAAAGTTAACATGGTTTCGTGGACGGTCTCAGACTCCTTCGTCTTCTTTAGCGTTGACTAGACTACACTGCAGCCATCCGATTTTGATCAGAATTATCTTATTTCGTTGCATCTTGTGATAGGGTGATGGTGTGTCTTTTGAGATTTTTTTATGAACAAAAACTACACCAAACTACCACGTAATGGTTGGTAATGTGTTCTAAGACACATCTTCGTATGTTATTTTTTTTAATAACGAAATTTGAAATTATTAACAGATCACTAGCTTTATTATTATTTTTTAAAATTTATTATCATAATTTTATTTTATTTTTCTTCTTTCGCCATGTCTTTCAAATTTAAATTTAATTTTTTATATGTATTTGTTTCACATTGTTTAAAGTGTTCGTCCCGTACACCGGGATTAAGTATCACTGTGATTACTAATTTCCAGAAAAAGTTTTATTTATTTTTTATTTGCAAGCTCACAAAATAAATAACAATAAGGCTTGAGGGTCAACGTCAGGCTGTTTTTGTTATCGAAATGAAAATCTCAGCACTGTTGAAAAATTATACATCAATAGCAGCAGGCAGACAAAAAAAAAAAAAAAAAAAAAAAAAAAAAAAAAAAAAAAAAAAAAAAAAAAAAAAAAAAA
>CM022881.1:2536752-2552545 GCA_012654025.1 Pachypsylla venusta
GATAAAGACAAATAATATAGGGTGTAACATAATTCTTTACGGTGGAATCTACAGTGATAAAGACAAATAATATAGGGTGTAACATAATTCTTTACAATGTAATCTACAGTGATAAAGACAAATAATATAGGGTGTAACATAATTCTTTACGATGGAATCTACAGTGATAAAGACAAATAATATAGGGTGTAACATAATTCTATGAAAACCAAATATTGTCAGCCCGTATTGTGGAGGCCCGAGAAATAAGAAATTAAATGATATACCTAGTTTTAAATTTGGCCAGAAATGTTCTATTTATTATAAAGACTTTTATCATCCGCAATCTTGAATTGAATGTTCCTTTTTTTGGTATTTTGTAACTAAATAATTCCATGTTCAGATGATCGCGCCGTAGCGCGCGGCACAAGTTCTACAAATTTCTATCGATTTGTTCATTTGATGCCTTGCGTGGTGTCGCGCGATCATCTGCATATAGCCTAAATGAATTTCAGAACGCATCCAATACCTACATACATTTGACATACTAAAAAAAAGTTTAGTCTCTTGCTCATTTAGGCAATTTGGGAAAACCGATTAAAATTAGAGAAAACTACAAAAAAAAAAAAAAAAAAAATGATTGGCATTTCTTCGCCAAATTTTACATTAAGAGGACAAACAGGTTTGGTTGAAATCGTCCAAATACTTAAATGAACAGGCGCAAAATTTTAATTTCCAGCTCTCTCCATTTCCTTTTTATGTCAGATTCGAATTCAAGTAAAAGTGTCGTGGCAGTTCTAATTTGTGCTGTCCTGATTGAAGTTATAAAGTTATAAAGTAAAATGATTTACGAATTGAAAAACCTGAAAACATGGCACCTCATTTCAGAAGGGGTCTAAGTAAATGAAATCAAATTTTACAAGAGAGTAATAAGAAACATTTTTTTTTTTTTTTTTTAAAGTAATATTTTATGTTTTATATCTTGCTGACGGCTTGATTAAAGGTTTCATTCAATTTTCATTTATAATAAGACATAAGGAGGTATATTTTATTACCTCAAAAAAAAACCCTGTAATTTCTTTTATTAGAAAGCTAATAACAATTATAATATCTGTGCAATTACCTGAGGAATTCTTCGACTTCGTCATAAGAGTATTTTCTATTAACTCTCATGTAGATTGACGTCAGTTTATAAGCAGAATTAGAAAGCTAATAATAATTATGATATCTGTACAATTACCTGAGGAATTCTTCGACTTCGTCATAAGAGTATTTTCTATTAACTTTCATGTAGATTGACGTCAGTTTATAAGCAGAATTAGAAAGCTAATAATAATTATGATATCTGTACAATTACCTGAGGAATTCTTCTACTTCGTCATAAGAGTATTTTCTATTAACTTTCATGTATATTGACGTCAGTTGCTCAATAAATACTTTAAGATCATCTTCATTAGTAAAATTTAAGTGCGGCATTTGTTCTCCATATTTGACATCAAACCAACCTGATTGGGAGATACTGAAATTGCTTTCAGTAAAACCGCACCCGCAAGATATACGAGCGTAACCTATAATAAGAGTGAACAGCAGTTGTATACAGGGTGTTCCATGAAGTCTAAGAGCCATATTCTAAAATTCCACTTCAGTGCGAGTTGGAGAGGTCACTACCACTTAAGTGTCTTTTTTGTTTTTACGTCTCTTTAACATCTACTGGTCATTCGAGCCGGGGGTTTTACTCTCCATTCGCTGGAAACTTGACCTCACCCACCCAGGAAAAATAGCCAGCATCACGAGTGAACAGCATTGAATACAGGGTGTTCAATTAAGTCTAAATATCTCCGAAACTGTTGTGAACACAAAATATATGGTTCATACGAGCATAATATATAATGAGAGTGAACAGTAGTTGAATACAGGTTGTTCAATGAAGTCTAAATATCTCCGAAACTGATGTGAACACAAAATAAATGGTACATACGAGCATAACCTATAATGAGTGTGAACAGCAGTTGAATACAGGGTGTTCAATGAAGTCTATATATCTCCGAAACTGTTGTGAACACAAAATAAATGGTTCATACGAGCATAACCTATAATGGGAGTGAACAGCATTGAATACAGGGTGTTCAATGAAGTCTACATATCTCCGAAACTGTTTTGAACACAAAATAAATGGTTCATACGAGCATAAGCTATAATGAGAGTGAACAGCATTGAATACAGGGTGTTCAATGAAGTCTACATATCTCCGAAACTGTTTTGAACACAAAATAAATGGTTCATACGAGCATAACCTATAATGAGAGTGAACAGCAGTTGAATACAGGGTGTTCAATAAAGTCTAAATATCTCCGAAACTGTTTTGAACACAAAATAAAAGGTTCATACGAGCATAACATATAATAAGAGTGAACAGCATTTGAATACAGGGTGTTCAATGAAGTCTAGATATCTCAGAAACTGATGTTGGCAAGACAAATTATATTATACGGAGAACCGTACTTGACTTTATCTCCTTTTAAACAAGGAATTTGCCACTTCTAATAGATATAAGATATATTATCAACTAGCTGAGTACCCGAACTTCGTTTCGAGAAGATGAGAGAAATATGATAATAAATCTGACCCCCACATTAATAATCATATCACCTAGGTGCAACTTTTTAAACGCGATCAGAGCATACACATAGATTACATATTGCCTACACGTTTGTTAACCTAGGAAGAACATGGGGAGTAGTAACCGGTTGTTAAGCTGCGTAGAACGTGTTGGGAGTAGTAATTTAACCCAATACTACTCCCAACACGTTCTACCCAACAAACTTGGTGTAGTGTGCAAAGTTTCGTGCAATTCCGAGCTGTAGTTCGTAAGTTAGAAGCGAACAAACAAACAAACAAATATATAAACAAATAAATAAATAAACGAACAAACAGACATTCACTTTTATATATATAGATTAGAAATGGCAGCCTTCCAGTGTTGTGGTAGTTCTTTAATGAAAATATTATTTCAATTAAATTTGGCAGCATTTGCCTTCTAGGAATTTTTAAAAGCTACAAGTCTATTTTTTACGAATCTGCTCAAATTATAGCTTTCGAGCCCCCCCCCCCCCCCNCCCCCCCCCCCCCCCCCATAAAATACATTATCAGAGAACAAACCTCTGTTCAGAATTTCCGATAGTACGGTGTTGCCGCATTCACTTATATTCACTTCAACCGGGTTGAACACGAGCGTAAAACAATTAAAATTATTATCCTGTGGAGAACCATTGAACTCTGGATAGAACAATGGAAACTCTCATACAAAGGAATCTGCACCAGAGATGTTTTCCCTTAAAGGCTACAAGAATATTTCTTACGAAGCCGCTCTAATTATGGCTTTTGAGTCCCCTCCCCCATAAAATACTGAAGTGATCAACCTGTATATGTAATACTATGAAACGTCCTGTATATTTTCGTTTCTATTTTTAGATTTGTTTACAAAATGAATGAGACGTGTAGGAGGATGGTCGGGGTGAAGGGGGAAATATGAATGGGTAGAATGACGTATTATTTTATTTTTCTCATTGATTCGAGAACAACGTAGAAGGTTCGCGTTCTGGATCATTCGAGAAGGATCCAGGTATTTTGTTAAGTAGGTATAAATAGGAGGCACACGTAGAAAACGAATCAGTATTATTTGAGTGATGAACGGATTAAGTATTATTTTATTGATAAACGGAGCGAGTACAATTTTAGAAGCGATATCATTGTATTTTGTAAGTGATAAGTGAGTGATTAATTCGTGTGTATTTTTGAGCGTTTTAAATACGGTGTTTGCGAACAATATTAGAAATTTTGTGTTACGTTTTTTTTTTTTTTTTTATTGTAATTTCTATTTTTTTCTAATAAATTATTTTAAGTTTTATTTTATTTATTTTTAAAGTTAGTTGCGCGTTTTAAATTCACGACAACTTAATCCTCGAAATACATTATCAAAGAACAAACCTGTATCCAGAATTTCTGATATTAGTGAATGCTGCATTCACTAAGATGCACTTCAACCTGGATAAACACGAGCGTAAAAAAATTAAAAACATCATCCGGTGGAGAACCATTTAATGGATCGAACAATGGAAACTCACCTACAAAGGATTCTGCACCGGAGATGTTTTCCCTTAACCATAGATTGCTGACATGAGTCATTATGACGCACAGATGTGATTCAATTTCCCCCCTCTCCCTCTTTTTTGTTCGATCCCGTTGGGACTCCATTTATTCCTCGCACATTCAGTTTCAAGTGAACTGTTGAAGTGATTTTTTGTAAAAGTAATTTTTCGTATAATTTAGTGAATAGTGAGTCATTTTGACGCATTTCCAGCGATAACGCTAGTTTTTCGTGAGTGATTTTCACGTTTTAGTGGGGGGAGGGGTCATGAAATTTTATCTGGCATGATTATTTGTCCTGTACCTATTTCTTACACTTAAACCAATAAATCCAATTATTTTCTTTTAATTACAAAATGTATTTTTTCTCAACTTAAAAAAAAAATTCTGCTGGCTTTTCACGGTACCACCTGGAAGGGGTGAAGTTAATGTGAGTAGGTGGCATGGTAAGGTCAATATCAAAAGGATAAAAAACTCATCTGATAACCCTTAATCCAAATGAAACCAATCAATCGAAAAATTTTTGGTGAGTCAAAATGACGCATGTCCAGCAATAACGTACAAAAAATGTACTCCAGCAATCTAGGGTTAAGTATATTTATAACAATACAATATTTTCCATTATAGTATATAAAAATATGTATGTTCTAAGCCTTCTAAGGGATGATATTGAAGCCAAACTTTGGGCGCGGGTACTTTATACAATGCATGTAACCAATACATTGATTGTATGATACTACCATTACAAGCTACCATAAATTGTCTAAAGTGTCTAAAATGTCTAATTATGTATCACCTGCAAGAAATAAGTGTGTGTAAACACTGTCAAAAGTCATTTGTCTGTGTGGGATGTCAGGAAGGACAAAGATCTGGTTCAGAATAGATTTCCTAGGGTCTAGCGATGTTTTTTTTATTTTCATTTACATTATTTTATTCCTGGGATTTAATTTTAATTTTATGTAAGATAATAATTGAATTAGTTTATATTTTTTAGTTTATAATAAATTAATAGCGACTTATTATTTGTAATGTAGTCGACAGAAGTCGTCGAGAAAAGAAAAGAAAAAAAAAAACGACATCAAAATTTTTCACCAAATCAATAATGTATTTTCCTATACTTCGTAAATGGGAATATAATGTAAAAAAAATAGGCCGTCCTTTCAAACCGAAGGCGTAATTTCTTCTATCCGAATATAATTCAGCAACATTTATACATCAAAATATATATCATACTTGAGGGTGACGTCCCCAAAGAGAGAGAAGATCTAACCTGACGGTGCGAATATTATCCAGCAACATCCATAGATCAAAATATACCATACTTGAGGGTGACATCCTCAAGGACAGAGAAGATCTAAACTGACGGTGCAAAATAACACAGAAAACAACTGCAAAAATTTCTGCCCACATAGAACGTACGTAGAAATAATTTTCAAGCAGGGAAGTAAAATATGCCACAAAATAATAGAAAGCATTACCTACTTACCATTACTAATTGAGAATATAAGAATTAGACAGAAACCAAAAACCCTTGTACACGCATGGAACCACATTTTGAAACTATTAGGTGTTACAAAGAGCGGAAAGATATTTACAATATTTTAAAGACGTGTTTTCCACATGTGGATTTCAATATGTTTTTTTATAGAGGGTGTGCATAAAGTCTCACCCCACCCCCCGTATCTCGAGAATGGCTGAAAATATAAGAAAACGCAAAAACACGTATCCCTTAGATTTTAGGGGGATTCATTTTAAACTAAAAACATTTTGGCCTCGGCTAGCCGTTTAGGCTGGGCACCGACTGGCTTCAAAATCTTAAATGAGAAGGTATATCAAGTGACACTTTAAAGGTCTCGTTAATACGAGTTCATTACAGAAAACCAGAGTTCTCTAGGATCTACCGTTCACGAATTACGGGGTAGAACATGTGACCCATTCCCTTTGCGGCCGCACCGAAATGGTACTTAAAAATGCCTAGAAATAGTTTTTTATGATCCCAAATAAGTAATTTAGTAAAAAATAGTGTTCCAACAAGATGGTTGTCCCGCCCTCTTCGACCGCAGAATTTGAGCTTTCTTAGACCAAAATTTTCGAAACAGCTGGATAGGTTTGGTCTAAGAAGGCTCGATTTCTGCGGTCAAAGTGGGCGGGCCAACCATCTTTTTTACTACATTAATCATTTGGGGTCATAAAAACTCATTTCTAGGCATTTTTATCTACCATTTCGGTGCGGCCGCAAAGGGAATGGGTCACATTTTCCACCCTGTAATTCGTGAACGGTAGATCCTAGAGAGCTTTGGTTTTCTGTAATGAACTCGTATTAACGAGACCTTTAAAACAAGGTGTCACTTGATATACCTTCTCATTTAAGATTTTGAAGCCAGTTGGTGGCCAGATGCTGGCTACGATACACGTAAATATGAGGATTTTTTTTTCCAAAATAGTGACTTCACATGGCCCCGTCAACAAAATATATGGCTGGAAAAGATCAGATACCCTTCGGGGCATACCTGTAGGAAGTGATCAGATTTAGGACATGCGTGTAGAATTGGTCTCTACAACATAAGTGGTTCTCAAAAATATTGAGGAAAAACAAAATTGTAAAATGGCGGTCTTACTTGGTCCTGCCCACAAAATAAATGAGTCAAAGTGATCAAAAGCTTTTAGTGATAGAAGTATAGCATCTCACAAAAGATAGTTGCCATAACTTGAGCAGTTCTCATAATATTGAAGAAAAGCGAAATTCCCATATGGCAGTCTCACATGGCCTCATCTACAAAATATATAACTTAAAATGATCAAAAGATTTAAGGCCGTGTAGCAATTCACAAAATTTTGATCGCTATAACTCAAGCGGTTCTCAAAATATTGAGAAAAATTTTAAGATGGTGGCCGCACATGGCCAAGCCCAATGACTCAAACTGATCAAAAGCTTCTAAAGGCCTACTGCTTAACATCTCACAAAATTTCGATCGCCACAAATCAAGCGCTTCTCAAGAAATTGAGAAAAATCGAAAATTTAAAATGGCGGCTGCACATGGCCCCTCCCACAAAAAGTATGACTCAAAATTATCAAAGCCCTTTATGGGTCAGACTTATAACATCTCGCAAAATTTTGATCACAATAACTCAAGCGGTTCTCAAAATATTGAGAAAAAACAAAAATTTAAGATGGTGGCCGCACATGGCCAAGCCCAATGACTCAAAGTGATCAAAAGCTTCTAACGGCCAACCGCTTAACATCTCACAAAATTTTGATCGCAATAACTCAAGCGTTTCTCAAAATATTAAGGAAAACCGAAATTCCAAGATGCCGGCCTAACTGCGACCCAGCTTAACCTTATGGAGCCTTTAACACACATTTTTTTTTTTTTTGGAACCTAACCCAATACTACTCCCTACACGTTCTATCCACAAACTGAGTGCTTTCTTGGTCAGTTCTAAGATTATGAGTCGGAAACTGCCACTTCATAACTATTATTTCAGCGAAGCATATTAGCCTAACTAGGTATATTACTGTTGGAATGAAATATTATGGGGAGACCTAACCCAATATTACTCCCAACACGTCCTACCCAACAAACTTGGTGTTTATTTCTATTACTTTTTATCGACACTAACCGCTTTTGTACATAATATTATCTAAATCGAACATACTGGAACTTAAATATGGAGTAAAAGTTTTAAAAAAATGCTCAAATTTGTTAGGGGCATAGGTACGTATTGCATAGCACAAAAGTTTGGTTGCAATATCTTGCAACCAAAATTTCATGTTCCAAGTTGGCGGTCCAACATATATATGACTCCATATGATCTAAAGTCGTTTAAGGTCAGACGTATAGAATCTCAAAAATGTTTGGTCGCAATAGCTTAAGCGGTTCACAAAATATTGAAGAAAAGCGAAATTCAATGATGGCGGCCTCATATGACCTCGAATACAAAATATATGACTCAAAGTGATCAAAAGCCGTTAAGCCTCAGACGTATAGCATCTCACAAAAGTTTAGTCGCAATAACACTATGTGTGTCCGTGGACAAAAACGGGCGGAGCCATCCGTTTCACCTCGTTGAGTAGTTTCGGAGGAGTAGGGTAACAAAAGTTTGCAGTTTGTAGAGAGTATAAGGCTACGCTTCGCTCCGCCCAATAAGCGATTTTCAAAATATTGAGGAAAACTGAAATTCCAATGTGGCGACCTCACATGGCTCTGCCCACAAATACATGGCTCAAAGTAATCAAAAGCCATTTAGGGTCATACGTGTAGAATCTCAAACAAATTGGTCGTAATAACTGAAGCGGTCATCAAAATATTGAGGAAAATCTTAATTCCAAAATGGCGTCCTCAGATGGTCCCACCCACAAAATATGTGACTCAAAGTGATCCAAAGCTGTTAAAGGTCAAACCTAAAGTATTTCACAAAAGTTTGTCATAATAACTTAATATATTGTTCTTAATATATTGAGGAAATATAAAAGGGAAATTCCAAGATGGCGGCCTCACATAGCCCCGCCCCCAAAATGTATGTTTTTTTTGCCAGATACCATCTCGGACATATGCCCAACAACTCACGAAAGTTTCATAATAATCGGATCATACATAAATACATGCTTACATACATAATTACATACATACAAACATTCATTTTTACATATATTGATAGACTAGCAGAATACGCCCGCTTCGCTTGGCGCCTTAGAGGCATGGCCGTTTATAGTTCCAACCCCCTTTTTTTCGCGATAAAAAGTAGCCTATGTCCTTTCCTAAAGTTTAATCTATCTCCATACCAAATTTCATCAAAATCGGTTCAGTAGTTTACGCGTGAAAGCGTAACATACATACATACAGACAGACAGAGTTACTTTCGCATTTATATATTAGTATGGATATACACCTATTCGCAGACCTACCGACTGTACATACAAAATTTCATTAAAATCGGTTAAGCCGTTTTGGAGGAGTATTGAGACAAACACCGTGACAGGTGAATTTATTAGATAGAAATATTAATGGCCTGAATAATACCTACTTATTGTTCGTTCATTGGCTGACTAATTGCCTAACAACAAACACTTTTTTCCATCAATGAGATGTGTACACATATTACTTCTTAACATATTTTATGTGTTGCGTGTTCGAACTCTGTTCTAGTTTCATCATACAAAGCAATTCTCTTTGAACAGCCTCCTAACACAACGTGGATCCCAACAATTAACATTAGATACAACTATATAAATGATTGACAATATCGATTCAGAGTTTAATTAATTAAATTAGAAATTAAAATGAGAAAATTAAAATTAAAACTAAAATTAAAATTGGAAAATTAAAATTAAAACTAAAATTAAAATTGGAAACTAGGTATATTGTTGACTTCGTGTCAAGTTGTGATAGTGTTCACATCGTTCTATCATAACTCTGGTCTGATGATGACAGTCTGAGTACTGTTGAAAGTGACTTCGTGTCAAGTTGTGATAGTGTTCACATCGTTCTATCATAACTCTGGTCTGATGATGACAGTCTGAGTACTGTTGAAAGCTCACCAAGTTAAGTTATTAGTTTTAATTTGAATGTTTTAATTTTTGGCTTTTAATTTTAATTTTCCAATTTTAATTTTAGTTTTAATTTTAATTTTCTTATTTTAATTTCTAATTTAATTAATTAAACTCTGAATCGATATTGTCAATCATATATATATCTATATCTTACGATTCTTCTAATTATTTTAATTAGATACAACACAACTCATCTCTAATAATGGGCACACAAGCTGAAATTATTGGGATCACTCTTACTGTATTAGCAAGTTTAATGTGCGGTAAGTCCAACCTAGTGTGCTGTGCTCAAATCACAATGAGGAAAACAATTAGACCCCAAATGGGACCCACATACCTAATTTCAAGTAATTTTGGTTTTGGAGCCCCACAGGGGCTCAAATAATATGTAAAAATATAAGCCCTCTTTTTTTTGTTTATTATTTTCAATAATGAACCTTTGGAATCGGCACAGAAAAAAAAAATCACCCCCTCAAAATTTGATATTATACGTTTCAAGGTACGTAGAATTTAAAAATCGAATAAAAAAAAATCCGTTTGTCCGCCGTCCGCCGCGATGGGCACTTTTGCCACTTAGCGTTAACCGATTTGGATAAAATTTGGTATATAGGTCCCATCTGGGCTCTAATTGTGCCTCGAAACTTTTGGGTGCATTCGAATACACCCTTGACGGTTTTTGCCTCTTTTTAGCGGTTTTCAGTGTCGCTGTCTAAAAGGAGAATGGTGATAGCTAGAGATTTGAAATTTTGTAAGTATGTCATATTTGGGGTCTCAGCTATTTCCAAAATTTTGGGTTCAATCAAATATACCGCTGACGATTTTACCGCTTTAAATCGGTTTTCATTTATCCTGTCTAAAAAGAGAATGGTAAGAGCCAGAGACTTCAAATTTGATAGGTATGTCAAATTTAGGGTCTAATTACGCCCAATATTTGGAATCATCACGAGAACCCCCCCTCAATTTGGGGGGGTACCCCAGGTGTCACATTGGAAGAGTTTTTAATTTGGCTTAACATCTATTAGTCATATAATTTTCAATAAAATATTTTGTATCAACTACAAATAATAAGGCGAGTCACGAGCGCTTTCGTCTGTTACGAAAGTCCACTTGAGAATGTCGTAACAGACGAAAGCGCTCGTGACTCGCCTTATTATTTGTAGTTGATACACAATATTTTATTGAAAATTATATTTCATAATGACTACAAACATCCTAAATACCATTTCTAAACTAAATCTATTAGTTATTCAAGACGGGGGTTTTACCCTCCATTCGCCGGAAACTTGCAAACTAGCTACCCACATTGACCTCACCCAGCCTGGTTTGGGACGGAAAAAAGAGCAAACGATACGTGGTGTTCCCAAGTGGTCACCTATCCAAGCACTGACCACGCTCGACGTTGCGTAACTTCAGTCATCTGACGGGAACTGGTGTATTCAACGTGGTATGATCGTTGGCTTATAAGCCCTCTCAATTTGGTATATTGAGTGACCCGAGAATTATGTAGATATAATTATTACGAGAAGTATATTTTGGCCGGGGGTGGAATATTGCTACTCTTCACGTCTTTTTTTTTTTACACGAAATGTTTTTGGTGTGATGTCACTAATTCTTTGTCACTAAATCACCTTGGACTTAAATTTTAAATGAAAAAAAAAAAAAATCAGATGTAGGTAAATATTGTAAATTTATAAATAAATTTTGATGTGGTTTTAACTAGGGGTAATTGTGAACGTTAGTGAACTCCACTTTTGACCCCGGTATACATCCCGAAATGCACTTGTATGTGTATATCTATATATAGGGTGTTTCATTAAGAACGTCGGATTAAATTTGCCCGGTATTTTTTCTTTTGTTCGTCGTCTGACCTGTTTCTTTTATCATTGTTATCTATATATATAAAAGTGAATGTCTGTTTGTTTGTTTGTTTGTTTGTTTGTTTATTTATTTGTTTGTTTATTTTAGAAACGGTAATAGATATAGAACATTTGATAGGAATGGACCCCCCCGCAAAAAAAAACAAAGACTGGGAGCCCAGAAAAAATATCAGAGTTGAAAGCCCTCCAACCGTTTTCGAGTTACGGCCGATTTTCCAATTTTTGTATGGAAATTAAAATTTTTGTTTGTAAATAAAATTATGTACAAAAGTGGTTAGTGCCATGCCGATATAATTTAATAGAATTGAACACCAAGTTTGTTGGGTAGAACGTGTTGCGAGTAGTATTGGGTTAGGTTGCAAANACAGCCAACACGTTCTACACAGCTTAACAACCCGTTACTACTCTGAAGTCTGCGCAAGGTTAGGCTGGGTCGCAGACCCAGCCTGTATTCTATGTGCATACTCTGATCGCGTTTAAACGGTTGTACCTCGGTGATATGATTATTAATGTGGGAGTCAGATTTATTATCATTTTTTTCTCTCATCTTCTCGAAACGAAGTTCGGGTACTCAGCTAGTCTTCTATAAATTATCCGCAATAAAACGCTATAAAGGTTTTTTTTTTCATTTATTTCAATTGTTTCTAACCTTCTGTTGGTAACCATGTTGCGACTGAGTTTACAAGAACGGGTTTTGGTTTTTAAGACTTTATTGCCATAGTGAAAGGTACGCCGATACAGTGCACCATTTTAGACGGATCAAGGGTCGAAATGAGGCTCCTAATGAGTCAACAGTTCGTCGATTGATGATTAAGTTCAACCACACTAGCTCAGTGCATAATGTGAAAAATCCTAAAAATCCTACGCATCAACGCAATCGCAGATCACTTTTGAATCAAGAAATGTTTTTTGATAGAATTTTGACTAGTCCAGATCGTGTGATCTAACTCCAATGCATTTTTTCGTCTGAGAGGGGTCGGGGGGGGNGGGGGGGGGGGGGGGGGGGGTTACGAACACAAACCGCGAAAAATTGAGGAAATTAAAGAAGAAATTTGTGGTGTCATTGGTGAAGTAGATCCGGAGATGTGTCAGCAAGTGATAGGAAATTTCGTGATCCGAACAGAAGCTTGCCAGCGAAGCCAAGGTGTACATTTCACACTTAAATCGGAGAATATATATTACAGACTAGCAGGATACGCCTGCTTGGCTTGGCGCCTTATAGGCATGGCCGTTTATAATTTCAACCCCATTTTTCGCGATAAAAAGTAGCCTATGTCCTTTCCTAAATTTTGGTCTATCTCCATACCAAATTTCATCAAAATCGGTTCAGTAGTTTACTCCATTTTTTTTTTTTTAATAAAGTTATAGCAAGATTAAATCCAGCGTTCTTAATGAAACACCCTATATAATTTACTTACCAAAAGCTGGATCGTAGTCAGTAACAAAATCAGTCTGATCTTCCATTACATGGATAATTTTCACGTGGCCGGAAGCGGGGTTAAATACAGCGTAACCCACTCTATAATTGTAGAAATACTTAAAGACACCTAAATCAATCATTCAGAAAGAAAACCAAAATTCAGTTTCAACAATAGACAAAGGTTTAACCCTAGGATTGCCAAGCTCTATTCAGTTACGTGCACTGACAGTAAAATTAAACTTCCGATATTAGCGCGTTACATTGAGATGAGCCAACCCGTTCGTTCTATTCTGTAACTGTCAGAATAGAATCAAGGGATTGGCTCTTCTCTCAATGTAATGCGGTAACATCGGAAGTGTTCGACAGACTGACAGATTCTCTAAAATGTAAAAAGAGTTCGGTCTTTATACATTTTATATCTATTATCCCTAGGTATGCCAATATTTCTGAACTAAATTTCTGAGAGACACAAACGGAAGCTACTGATTTCTCTGTATACATTAATCCCAAAAAAACACATCGCGGTAAAAAGTTCACACCAAGTCAATAATCGCAAGCATTGAAATCAAAACAGTGCATATTTTTCCTGCCCTTTCTTTTTTATATTTTTTTTACTACTTTCAAAAAATCTCACAAATTTTGCAAACTATCTTTTTTCGCAACTTTTACACCTTTGGCAGTGTGTCCCTCCCTAAAAAAATACCGCCAAAGTTGTGAAAATGAGTTCCAAAAGTGTGAAAAGTTGCAAATAAAAGCTTAAATGAGAGGTTTGCAAGATTTGTCAGATTTAAACCCTGTATAACTCAAAAAAGTTTTGTTTTTTGTTTGTCGGCCTGACCCTCCCAACTAGTATCATAGAATCAGAAGACTTGACCGTCCAAAACTCAACCCTGTAAATCTCACAAATTCTGCATTTTTTTTTTTTTTTTTTTTTNCTAACAATTCTCCATTTTTTTTTTTTTTTTTTTTTTACCCTAGGCCCATTGACTTCTTGCTCTACACCCAAAAAGCAACCTCTCTATAAGATGTCAGCGAATTTGATCAAAAGCCTATTCCCTATCTTTTTGTCCAGGGTCCTTTGGCAAGTTTCCCCGCTTTCTGTTCTCTTCGTTATGTTGATCCTAAAGGGAGGCCCGAATAGAGGGGGGGGAATAAGAGGAATCCCCCAGGCCCGGGATTTCCTGAGAGGTCCGGTGAGAAAATTATGATAATGAAATTTTTCATGTTTTTCTCTGAATAATAAATAAATCTACTTAAACGTTTTGAAAAATTTTCAAAGACACAAAATCAGAAGTTTAGTGATAGTGGGCTAAAAAGGTACCATGGCTATTGCAGGACACTGATTTTAAAATAGAGTGCGACCTTTCAGCTTATAAAACAAATCTTAAATAGTGGTATATTCCGTAAACATTAACATCTGATAATCGAATTATGTGTTGCCAAGAAGAAGCGTGCACGCTTTTTCTCATCAAATAAGTGAATTGCCTACTTATACTTTTATTACTGCCCATATGATTATTTTAGATGGAAGAATAACAGAGAGACCCGTACATTCCCCCCACCCCCCGGACCGGATTTTCTGTCTACGGCCCTGCCTAAAAGCGCCACGAATACTTACCTACAATCTGATCATTCTCAAAACTGGTATCGATATCCTTCATAAATTGTTGCTGAATTATATAAGTATTATTAACATCAGCATAACCGGTAGCTATGAAAACGTTATTCTTATAATTATCATTTACCCCAATGATTTTTGAGAGCAATCTATAGAGTAGACCTAAACTGCCACTATCTTCATTAAAGAAGGGACTATATTCTGAATATAATTGTTTGAAAAAAATATATAGCTCAGGTAGATGTTCAGTAGTTTTAGGAATATCAATACTCCTATCATTAAAGATTCTCTCAAACCTGAACAAAGAATACAGAGAAACAAGTATATAATTTGAGGGAAAATACATGGAAGCTGTCAGCCTTTGGGCCGTTGCCAAATAAGGTTGACCATTTTTTTTTTAATTGACACCTTCCTGCTATTTTTACTTTATCTTCCAATATACGAATATATTGGTGATTTTTTTTTGCTTTTATGGACGAATTATGACGACTAAAATCCAAAAAATGAGTCTAGGAAAAATGTTTGTTCGTCCGTCCGCAAAAATAGTGTTCGCGCATCTACAGCCTTTTTTATTAGTCCGATATTTATGATATTTGGCCACAATATTCCTTGAGGTCATAATTCCAGTCAAAACCTTAACATAGGAGATAGCACACCCTGGGGTCAATTTATGTGTCAAGCGGGGTCATTTAGGATGACCTTCTAGAACCCAAACGGCAGGCCCGATTATGATGAAATTTAAAACAGAGACCATTTGTAACATATATAGAAAAAATATCGACCTAATGGAGCTATCTTCATCAGGAGGTATTTTAGGACACCAAACCTCCAATTCGAGTCACTTCTCTAAAAGCTTCGGCAATATCACTCCAATTTTGCTGAAATTAAATACAAAAATTGTTTATAACATATGAACAACAAACTTTGGACCTCATAGGGCTCTTTTCATCTGGGGGCACTTTGGGGCACTAGACCTCAAACTCGGGTCACTTCTCGATCATTTGCATACCGAATGCAACTGATGCATGTCATGAAGTCACATAAGACGATCATTTACATACCAAATGCAAATGATGCATATCATGAAGTCACACAAGTCGATCATTTACATACCAAATGCACCTGATGCATATCATGAAGTCACACAAGACGATCTTTTACATACCAAATGCAACTGATGCATGTCATGAAGTCACACAAGA
>CM022881.1:2568228-2581281 GCA_012654025.1 Pachypsylla venusta
GCCATTCGGAAAAAAAACTAAAATAAATTAAATGGTAGGGATTTTTTTTTTCATGTTACCTAACCTTTTAAATACACAAAAACAAAATTCTCTGCAAATTAAAAAAAAATTCGAATAAACATTTGATTTCTCCAAAGTTTTGTCGATTTTCAAGCAAAAATTGTGAATTAAACGATTAAAACTTTTGAATAAATTAAATAGTGAAAATTAACCTTCTACTTTCAATTAATCATATTTTATGTTGGGTTAGTTGCTCAGAAAAAATTAACAGTATCTGTCTGTCCCACAAATTGATATTTGAAAAAAAAAAAAAGGTGATATCTATGACCGAGATGTGTTTTTTTTAGTAAGTTTCCTGGTTCGCTCGAGTATTATATGTAGTGGAATGTTTTTTTTTTTGTTTTTTTTTTTTAATAATGGGGAAAAGATTTTTCTCAAAATATCCTCTTTTTCCCTAATACGAAATCGGGTTGAAATCGTTTAAGTCGTTTTTATATATTACTCGGCAGCGAACTGATTGAGGATGCATTATAGAGGGGATGGGGCGATGCAGGGTATATTTTTGGACGTAAAATACACCCAGTATATAAATTCGATCATAAGAGTTATCAATTTTCAGGATATTTTGTGTGGTATCGACTATCGATGCAATAGTTTAATATCGACGGATATTAATCTATTGCATCAAATTCATACAATATTAAGTAGGTAGTTAACTTTTGAATAAATTAAAACAAAACACTTACCAAAAACGGTACCAGACAGATGCAATNATTAAGTAGAACAAAGAGTTCAAGTTATATTACATCATCCGATGTAGAAATGTTATATCGACAAATCGACATACAAGGGAACTAAAGCAATATTAATTGCTTAGAGTTAATACGAAATTGCCATTGCCTGAACTCAATATTATTAGCCAATAGAAAACCGGGAATAATCCTAACGGTCGATCTGAAGGAAGAACTTCAGATCGAGCGTCTATTAATAAAATTCTAATTCTGACATTCGACGATCAACAGCTTAATATTTTTATAAATTATTTTTTAGTCCTGAATTCCAATATGACCAACTTCATAAATTCGTAATTTTCAACATTAACATCTTGTTGTTCTCATTTCTATTATTAGTTTTCTCTCTCCGGTTGGGGTCTATCTTAAAAAGGTATTTATCGTAACTCTGAAACGGATCGTCTATCCAGGGTTTTCCATAGGAAAACCAGCGTCCCATAACCAAAGCATACCTAACAGATTCGCGCCCTAGTCTAAGAAGGAAAAATATAAAGTACCTAAGCTTAAATTACCTCAGGTAATTGTAAACGTTAGTGAACTCCACTTTTGACCCAGGTATACGTACGTATACATCCCGAAATGCATTTGTATAAGTATACATTTAGATGGCTCAAATTTTACCAGGAATACTTTGTACCCAACAAACAACCGTTTTCAAGACATAGGAGAAAAATTGAAAAAATAAATAAATAAATAACTTCCACACGCCCCCACACGCACTCCGCTCACNTTTAGTATGTTTATCTCCTAACCACTCCAAAAAAAATTTCTGAGGTCATTTTTCCTTTACAGCCAACGTATTCTACACCCCTATTTTGATCATTCGTTGACTGCACTAAAATATGCTCGATTTTATATTAGCTAACCCCATTTATAACCAAACACCCTGTACATTTATATTATCGGAATGAATGCTCAACATTTTAATGACCTTTCCTGTGTAGAACCGAAATATCTGATGGTATGAAAAATCAGTTTTATACGTGTGAAGATACACTGGTACTTTCTGAAACCTAGCCTGGCACACTGATGCTTGCTCGTAGGAATACATACGTAAAATAAATTTTCCAAGAAAAACAAACTAATGTTGTAATATCATGCAATAAGCGAGGATAGAAAGACAGAAAACATAAAGATAGGCTCATTCTGAATCATTTTCAGTCAAGTTTTTCTCTCAAACACAGCACTCAACATGTATAGATTTTATATTTTATTTCTAACTCTTCTTACTGGTAAGTGATCTTCTTCTCAAACACAGCACTCAACATGTATAGATTCTATATTTTATTTCTAACCCTTCTTACTGGTAAGTGATCTTGTCAAACAAGCACTCAACATGTCTCGATTCTATATTTTATTTCTAACTTTTCTTACTGGTAAGTGATCTTCTTGTCAAACGCAGCACTCAACATGTCCCGTTTCTATATTTTATTTCTAACTTTTCTTACTGGTAAGTGATCTTCTTGTCAAACGCAGCACTCAACATGTCTCGATTCTATATTTTATTTCTAACTTTTCTTACTGGTAAGTGATCTTCTTGTCAAGCACAGCACTCAACATGTCTCGTTCCTATATTTTATTTCTAACTCTTCTTACTGGTAAGTGATATTCTTCTCAAACACAGCAATCAACATGTCTCGTTTCTGTATTTTATTTCTAACTCTCCTTACTGGTAAGTGATCTTCTTGTCAAACATAGCACTCAACATGTCTCGTTTCTGTATTTTATTTCTAATTCTTCTTACTGGTAAGTGATCATCTTGTCAAACACAGTACTCAACATGTCTCGATTCTATATTTTATTTCTAACTCTTCTACTCAAACACAGCACTCAACATGTCTCGATTCTATATTTTATTTCTAACTCTTCTACTCAAACACAGCACCCAACATGTCTCGATTCTATATTTTATTTATAATTCTTCTTACTGGTAAGTGATCTTCCACTCAAACACAGCACTCAACATGTCTCGTTTCTATATTTTATTTCTAACTCTTTTTACTGCTTATAGTCCAGTCAAATTAGATTAAAAAAAAGGCGAGCATAGAATAAATTAGTAAAAAGCGGGAGTTGATTTTATTTCACGTTGGGTATCCTGAATATTAGTAATCTAAGTTTGCAACGGTTTCTGAGGTGAGCTAAATTTTTTAGCGGCCAAAAAGCGCTAAATTTTGCCGCTCATTTTAGTTTATGGCGTATAACATTCGAACGATGCATTTTATGAAAAAAATTGCTCTATTCAAACTTAATGAGAATTAAACTTGACGTTGAAACACATATTAAACGCTAAATTCGGTTCAGCGGTTTGGTCAGAATGGGAAGTCGAAAATAGGCTATTTCAGAAAATTGTATTATACTCCAATTTAAAGGCCTGTTACTCAAAATCGGTTATTCCAAATAAAAAATGATATTATGTAAGACTTGTGGGAGATCAATTGGCCGCTATATGACCATTTGGTAATTTTATGACGCCTGACCTCAAAGTTATTAATTTTATATTGGGAGATTTTATTTTGGGAGATTTAATTGTTAAGTAATTTTATCGCCAAAACAGAGGCTCTGCGTTGCATTTGAGGGTGATAGGGCAGCAGGGGGAGGTTTTTGCTATCCCCTCCCTAGCACCTCCACACAAAACGGTTATTCGGATGAAAAATGATACTAATATAAAGATACTAAGCATTCATGCTCTCAGAGCATCCCCAGCACCTCTATTTTTTCTAATTTGATCTTTAGTTTGTATTTAAAAGTCGTACCGCTGATTTGCCACTATGTAGCAATTTTCAATTTTCATGCTCCCGACGTGAAAATCTTTCATTTTTGGCAAGGAATTGAATTAGAATGTACTTTTTGGGACTCATTTGGTTACAAGAAAGTATTTAGAAGCTTTGTGTCGTAATATGTGCGTTGGTAGTGCGTTAGGGTGGAACTGATGACATTGTGACACTAGGTCCTATACTAAAATTTAATGAAGCAATTTTTGACATCTCTTAATAATCTGATGCTCTAGAAGCAGAAAAAACGGCTGGAACGACATGGAAAGGATTTTTGCCTTCTCTCCAAAGGAGAACGCAAGGACAGAATGTCTTGGTGGCTGACTTGATCGATCCGTTATCTGTTCTCTTCCCCCTCGTTCATTTTGTCTTCTGTCTCATTTTGTTGATTGACTTGTTTGCAACTAGGAAGATAGCAACTACATCGACGATAGNGAAAAATGATCTTAATAATTGAATTTTGAGCTGTATTGAGTTTACGGAGAGCGGTTTTATTCGCTCTTCCGAACCCACAAATAGCATACTCAAGGGATGACTGACACAAAGCGAAATATACTTCCTTTAGGGTTTTTTTTACCCAAAAAGGATCTTAGTACTAAAAATGAATACATCATATTTCTCAATCTTCCATATAATACCATTTTTTATTTGGAATAACCGATTTTGAGTAACAGGCCTTTAAATTGGAGTATAATATAATTTTCTGAAAAAGTGTAAAAAATGGCCTATTTTCGATTTCCCATTCTGACCAAACCTCTGAACCGAATTTAACGTTTAAATATGTTATTCGACGTCAAATTTAATTCTCATTAAGTTTGATTTGAGCAATTTTTTTATAAAATGCATCGTCCGAATGTTATACGGCAAAAACTAAAACTAGCGGCAAAATTAAGAGGTTTTTGGCTGCTAAAAAATTTAGCTCACCTCAGAAACCGTCGTAAACTTAGATTACTAATATTCAGGATACCCAACGTGATATAAAATCAACTCCCGCTTTTTACTAATTTTTTCTAGACAAAATTCTATTTTGACTGGGCTATTAGTGATCTTCCTAAGGGAGCTTGCCACGCTATTTTTTATCGATTCAAAAAATCAGATAATCTGAATAATATTTATTGAAAGCTTGCCACTTGTTAATTTTTATCTATTCTAAAGGTCTGATGGTCTGAGTACTATTGAAAGGTTGTCACCTGATAATTTTTAGAATCGATCTTATATTTTGAATATTTTTTATTATTTATTTTGCGATTCCTTTATAAATATGTTTACAAAGTATGTTTCCTAATGAGCAAAAATCAAGGAAATATTTAGGTAATTCATTTTTAATTTTTTTTAAATTCCTATAGAACAGTGGTTTCCAACCTGGGGGGCCGCAAGACGAGTTGAATTATTATCATTTAGTTAAAATATAAATGTACACAATTTTTTTACACAGGAAATTTTATTGAACATGATGTTTAGAAAATTTGAATGAGAAAATTTGAGATAGCATTCAGCAACACATTAGCGTGTTGAATGAGATAGCAACGGTACCAAAAAGTTTGGGAACCCCTGCTATAGAAGATTAAGTATTATCGTGTAAAAATTTTCAACATTTTTTGGCCCAAAAAATTGTCAGGCGGTATACCAAAAGCCGAAATAAAGTTCAAATATGTCATTTTCTATTGCTATTGGGCCATATTTACACTATTTCGGAAGTTTGAAAATATTTGGAGACATGAGAGCCAAAAAACCGATATGTCCGACGTATGACGTTCCACAAACCGCTGGCGCTGGTCCGATTTTGCTTAAATTTTATCTAAATTAAATTGTCTCAAATGGGTGTATCTCTGTCAGGGGCGTCGCCAGGGGCCAAATAAAGTCCTTAAAATGGAAATACCTTTTAAAAGAAATAGTTCAGTAATTTCACACGAAATTTAAAAAAAATCAATCTGATTGATTGATTTTTCAAAAAATCAATCTGATTGATTGATTTTTCAAAAAATCAATCTGATTGACTGTTTTCAAATTTTTATTCAGAGTCCACACCCTCGGNAGTCCCCCCCCCCCCCCCCCTCAGTTCATTGCACCAAATCTCTAAAATCAAAAGCAAATGTAAGATAATAAGAGATTTAGTTTATATTTTTTTAGTTTTTAATAAAGTAATAGCGACTTATTATAATAAAAATAATCATTTTATCCTTTATTTTGTTTGCGGGTACTTTGTACCCCTCCACCCCCTTGGCAATGCATTCGTAATTGAATAGAGCTTGGCAATCCTAGGGTTAAACAGAATCTATAATAGAATAATTTCCACAATCCTTGAACAATTTGAACTAATGGATTATTTGTTACAAAATTGTCTAAATGATCCATCAATCAACTAACCATTGGTATTATTTTGTAAATATAAAATGTAAATTTATATTTCTTTGTGTTATTATGTCACAATGTTTGTGGGTATCATAGCATTACAAGGTATTTTCAACATTCACTCCAATATCACTAAGCCTAAGCTACACTAACAATTTTTACCTTATAGTGCAACCACTTGGCGCTATTACCATAGCTACTCAATTGTCCTTAGGAGGTTTGAGTTACCCCCAAACACAACCAGACCAAGTAGAAAATTTGAAAAAACATTTTTAAAATTTTCGACCCGTCCGGGAATCGAACTCGGAACCTCCTTGGTGCAAGCCGAGTGTGATGCGCACTCTGCCATGGAGACGTCATTGATATTATTTTTGAGATCGTGACATTTTTTCGACGGATATTTCATTGGTTACAAATTCGACAATAACAAAAACATGCTAGGGATAACGATTGTATAAAATAGGGGAGAAACTATTACATTCTGATTCGATATCGATATTGACCTTTTTCTTCCAATATTATCGAGTCCCTGATATCGATATAACTATCGGAAATATCGAAAGAAAATATCGATATTAATCGGTATCGATAATATCGCAACATCCATCCGTGCTTCGCTACGATTCTTAAGGCCCATTTACACTGCTCGAGCATTCGTCGCGAACAGAGGTGACGAACGAGCATTCGTTCAAGTCTCAGGCAGTGTAAACAGTTTCCACGAGCCGAACATGTTCGCGGCGAATGATCGTTCGTGCTCGAGCTTGATCCACGCGATGTCAGTTTTCCGACGAATCATCAAAGGGATGCTCGTTCGCCGCTCGCTCTGTGTAAACACTTCGGGATTGGTCGAATGCTGTTCTATGAATCTAGTTCTCGCCTATCTGTTGAAGGATAGTATCCTATTTATTGTGTGGTGTTTTTTTTATTATTATTTGACTGACGGAGTGGGGAAATAAAAAGTGCCTTACGTTAATTTCTCTGTATGCGGAACACCCAGAGCTGTGTCAGCCAGAAAATAAATTCTATTTTAACAAAATAAAAAATGACGCCTGTGAAATTGCCACTCAGATGGTAACGTCTTCAAACACAGTGAGAAGCAAAATTCAGGAGGGAAAAGAACAAGGAGGAAGCCTCAAAAGGCTTTGAAACCCTGAAGAGAAACATGAGGCTGCCATTAAAAGTCCCTTTGCCATTACGGCCACTTTTCTGGCCGATTTTTATAAAAAATTCAGAAATTTACTGATAATTTTCCTGGGGTTGTAAACGATGATTTTAGGGGGTTCTATTCCCATCAATTTTTTGCTATCTGCTACCGTTTGGGCTGTGTAGTGTAAAAGGAAACCCCTCATACATAGGTACAAACATACAAATTTCTGATTTACACAGGGTGTCCCAAAAGTCCGAGACCACCCGAATATCTTTTGAACGGCTTTTATGTGGAGTTTTGAAATTTTGCATGATATTATATCCCAAATTAAACCACCTGATTGTGTGACCAATTTTTCAGGGACTGGTCCCATGTGGCCCCCCGGGGGTCCAACTTTTGTTCTTTAAACACGAATCCCCATCTTGTGATACATTTTCAGAAAGACAATAGATTTAGAGGTACCTTGCAAAAAAATACACGCCTAGCGTGTTTCGTTTAAAAATGGAGGCACATTTCAAATTTCCAAGATATGACTTCTAAGAGTATCTAGCCGAATTATTTCCAATAAACATATTCCCTGACATTGGTGTCCTATGCAATCATTCAATATTCCATTGCAAATAATTCGCTTAGTTTTAGACACTCTTGGAAGTCATATCTTAGAAATTTCAATTTTTTTTACAAAGTACTTCTAATTCTATTGTCTTTCTGAAAATGTATCACAAGATGGGGGTTCGTATTTTAAAAAACAAAAGTTGGACTCCCTGGGGGCCACATGGGACCCGCCCCTGAAAAATTGGTCACACCATCAGGTGGTTTAATTTGGGATATAATACCATGCAAAATTTCAAAACTCCTCATAAAGCCGTTCAAAAGATATTCAGGTGATCTTGGACTTTTGGCACACCCTGTATATTAAGATTCTCATTTCAGATGGTCAATTGCAAGTAGGCGCAAATCCTAGCGACTATTATCATCAGGGTGATAACAGTTACAATCCTTACTACAACGCACAAGGAAACCAGAATGTCTACTATGACACACAAGGAAACCAGCGTGCATACTACGACGCACAAGAAAACGAGTATGCAAGGGAAACTTGGGACTGGTTGACAGCACCATATAAGGAACCACCAAGATTAATCGACCACAACCGGCATAACACGGAAGACCAACCTATTGGAAACCAATCCCCGGGAATTCCACCCGTGGGCCAACCTATAGGAGACCAACCCCCGGGGATTCCACCCGTGGTCAATCTACCACCGGGTACGGCTAAACCACCCATGGGAATGCCGCAACAAAACATGCCACCGGGTACGGCTAAACCACCCATGGGAATGCCGCAACAAAAGGCCAAAGAACCTATGGGCATGCCGCCGCAAAACAAAAAAGAAAATTCGAACGAAGACGATTCTGACGATCCCAACGATGAAGATCCAACTAAAGTCATGAAAAAAATGAATTTAAACAAAGGCGAAGCTCAGCCGAATATGAAGCCACCAGGCACGGGTGGTATGCAACCTATGCCAGGTGTGCACCCTAGGCCAGGTATGCCATATGTTATGCCAGGTGTGCACCCTGGGCCAGGTGTGCCATCTGTTATGCCAGGTGTGCACCCTAGACCAGTTGTGCCATCTGTTATGCCAGGTGTGCACCCTGGGTCAGGTGTGCCATCTATTATGCCAGGTAATTCTGTTATTCCCGGTATGCCAGGTAAGTCAGGTATGCCCGGTATGCAGTCTGGTATGCCAGGTAAGTCTGGATTTCCCGGTATGCAGCCTGGTACGTCAGGTATGTCAGGTGTTACCGGTATGCCTTCTGATATGCCAGGTAAGTCTGGCTTTCCCGGTATGCAGTCTAGTATATCAGGTAACCCTGTCATTCCCGGTATGCAGGCTGGTATGCCAGCTAAGTCTGGCACTTCCGGTATGCAGTCTGGTATGCCGTCTGTTATGCCAGGTAAGTCTGGTATTTCCGGTATGCCGTCTGGTATACCAAGCGCGGTTGTTAAAAGCAAGTCAAAGAAAAAAATAGAATCTTCCGAAAATGAAAGCAAAGAAGAATCTGATGATGATTCTAACAAGAAAAGTAAGAAAAGTTTGAGTAAGAATAAGAGTAGTAAGTCTAAGAAGGACAAGTCTAGCAAAAAGAAAGAATCCAATGTAGAAGATGACGAAGAAGAATCCGATGATGATTCTAACACGAAAAGGAAGACAAGTTCGAGTAAGATTAAGAGTAGTAAGTCTAAGAAGGACAAGTCAAGCAAAAAGAAAGAGTCCAATGTAGAAGATGACGAAGAAGAATCTGATGATGATTCTAACACGAAAAGTAAGACAAGTTCGAGTAAGATTAAGAGTAGTAAGTCTAAGAAGGACAAGTCAAGCAAAAAGAAAGAGTCCAATGTAGAAGATGACGAAGAAGAATCTGATGATGATTCTAACACGAAAAGTAAGACAAGTTCGAGTAAGATTAAGAGTAGTAAGTCTAAGAAGGACAAGTCAAGCAAAAAGAAAGAACCCAGTGCAGAAGATGACGAAGAAGAATCAGAAAAGGAAGATACAAAGAAAACAAGAAAAAGCAAAAGTGTTGATAAAGGCAGTAAGCAAAAGTCTAGTAAGGGCGAAAGCAGTGAAAAAAAGAAGGAAAAAAAAGGCTTTTTCGGTTTCGTAAAGAGCAAGCCTAAAAAAGAAAGTGCATCCCAATGTCAATGTCTAGGTCACAGAAAAAAAGCAGGTTGCCAAAACACACATTGAATATTTGTGTTCTTTTTTTTTAAAAAAAAAAAAAAATTGCAGTTTTTTTAGAATTAAATTTGATTAGCAGTAATAGTTTTTAGAATTAAATTTGATTAGCAGTAATACACCCCAGAGGAAAACATACCCTACCTCCAAATCTATGATAGGTATTATTATGCAGGGTGCAGCAATTAGTTCTCCCACATTTGAAAGAGCTGGTAAATAAAAACGAAATGAGATATTTGAAAAATTATTTTGTACTCTGAAAGCTTGTGTATTCTAGTTTTTTTTCATCTATGTTTTGTAAATAATGTCGTCCAAATGACGGCCTTGGCGAGTGTTGCACATTTAGAAACTTTCGCGGAAGTTTTCCATGACTCGTCAGAGTCGTCAGCATACCAGCATCAATTTGGAAGTTTTCTTTAAGAATTGCCTCCTTTAACACTTTAAAGGTCCCAGTGCAATTTTTGAAGACCTCAGCCTTGAGATAACCCCACAGGAAAAAGTTGAAAAAGGCAGTAGCAGTTCACTATCTCCCCCTTCTGAAATAANTAAGAGTAGTAAGTCTAAGAAGGACAAGTCAAGCAAAAAGAAAGAGTCCAATGTAGAAGATGACGAAGAAGAATCTGATGATGATTCTAACACGAAAAGTAAGACAAGTTCGAGTAAGATTAAGAGTAGTAAGTCTAAGAAGGACAAGTCAAGCAAAAAGAAAGAGTCCAATGTAGAAGATGACGAAGAAGAATCTGATGATGATTCTAACACGAAAAGTAAGACAAGTTCGAGTAAGATTAAGAGTAGTAAGTCTAAGAAGGACAAGTCAAGCAAAAAGAAAGAATCCAATGTAGAAGTTGACGAAGAAGAATCTGATGATGATTCTAACACGAAAAGTAAGACAAGTTCGAGTAAGAATAAGAGTAGTAAGTCTAAGAAGGACAAGTCAAGCAAAAAGAAAGAATCCAATGTAGAAGATGACGAAGAAGAATCTGATGATGATTCTAACACGAAAAGTAAGACAAGTTCGAGTAATATTAAGAGTAGTAAGTCTAAGAAGGACAAGTCAAGCAAAAAGAAAGAACGCAGTGCAGAATATGACGAAGAAGAATCAGAAAAGGATGATACAAAGAAAACAAGAAAAAGCAAAAGTGTTGATAAAGACAGTAAGCAAAAGTCTAGTAAGGGCGAAAGCAGTGAAAAAAAGAAGGAAAAAAAAGGCTTTTTCGGTTTCGTAAAGAGCAAGCCTAAAAAAGAAAGTGCGTCCCAATGTCAATGTCTAGGTCACAGAAAAAAAGCAGGTTGCCAAAACACACATTGAATATTTGTGTTCTTTTTTTTAAAAAAAAAAATTGCAGTTTTTTTAGAATTAAATTTGATTAGCAGTAATAGTTCTTAGAATTAAATTTGATTAGCAGTAATACACCCCAGAGGAAAACATACCCTACCTCCAAATCTATGATAGGTATTATTATGCAGGGTGCAGCAATTAGTTCTCCCACATTTGAAAGAGCTGGTAAATAAAAACGAAATGAGATATTTGAAAAATTATTTTGTACTCTGAAAGCTTGTGTATTCTAGTTTTTTTTCATCTATGTTTTGTAAATAATGTCGTCCAAATGACGGCCTTGGCGAGTGTTGCACATTTAGAAACTTTCGCGGAAGTTTTCCATGACTCGTCAGAGTCGTCAGCATACCAGCATCAATTTGGAAGTTTTCTTTAAGAATTGCCTCCTTTAACACTTTAAAGGTCCCAGTGCAATTTTTGAAGACCTCAGCCTTGAGATAACCCCACAGGAAAAAGTTGAAAAAGGCAGTAGCAGTTCACTATCTCCCCCTTCTGAAATAAACAACACCATTCATGATGAGCAACACGCCGCCCCTTAACTTAACTTTAAATAATGAACTGTATTCTAGGTATATCAAATGTTTGTGATTTTACCAAGGTTAATATTCTCTACCAAAATGTACGAGGTCTAAACACTAAACTGAATACTTTGTTATCAAAGATTTGCTCCTATCCGCAAGATCTAAATACTGTTTGTTTAACTGAAACTTGGTTACCGCCAATGATTCCTATAGATGAGGGGTTCCCCTCGAAGTAAATGAAAGAGAATCAAAGTTTAGTCGGAAAACCGAGCATTTTGATTTCAATTTCTGAACTTTCATCCACAAATTTCTGACCTTGGGGGTGAGGGGTGGTATTAAAAGATTGTTAATTGTAAATTGTACCTTAATAAATAAATAATATAAAATAAATAAAAATTGTTTTTCGATCAGGAACTGGATCTGTGAAGTGCAAATCATACCTTGCGCGGAACGCCCTCTGAGTGGCTATAATGGATTCACTTTTTTTAAATTAGCTTAACAACGTACGTACGATGCTCGCGCGACCAAACCATTGCAACACCTAAAAACTAGATGTCATTTCTTGTTGAATATCACAAACCCCACGGTCCTCCAACTATTACTTCCCCTCCCACGATTTTTTGAAAAGTGGGAGAACTATTTGCGCGCACCCTGTATTATATTTTTAATGTGTTTTTAGACATTAAGCATGTCTCGACACTAGGGCGACCGTAGTGATGGGGGAGAAATTTTTTCGCCGATCTTGCTTGGCGGGAATACCACAAAATCATCAGCCGTTCCAGATATACCAAGTTTGAGCATGATTGGAATATGTTAACCCTTGCCACTAGGCGCTAAATTTTTTTATTGTCTAGCGAAATTTTGGAGCCGTATCTCCGGAACCCTTCAATATTTTCTCATGAATAATATCTCAAATCAAAGGCAATATTGTTCTAAGTAACTTATATTCCATACATATTTATTGCTACTTTTAGTAGAAATGAGCTATAACAGCCTTTGTCACCATTAACGTGACTAGGTACCTCTAAGAACGAACTTATGATATTATAATAATTATATTATTTTTCAAATTATGAAAGTAATTCTGATGAAATAAAAAGGCATATTGTTTTTTAAAAATATATATCATATTTCTTTGAATCATATAATATATACAACAATATATAACTGCTAATCTATCTATTCTAAAGGTTGGTTTACTCAAAGTACTTTTTGAAACATCAGGATACATCTTTCAGCATTTGCTAACTTTTGTTTCTACTCCACATCTTTGATGAGAGGGTTATTGAAGTCGGTGATTAATTTTAATCCCCGTTCTGCAATATCATTGTCGATTTTTTCAGTGACTTCACAATTTCCAATCCTTCCTTAAAATGTATCTTCATACATCT